>JAOXJP010071564.1:0-15282 GCA_025762735.1 Platanus orientalis
ATATATCGTGTCGGTCCTGGTAGACATGGATATATGTCGGAAGATATTTAAGATATTTCGAGATATTTGATACCATGCCTATAGGTTGGCTCTGCATGACCTTCAAAAACTCATTGGTTCCTTTCAAATGAATGTACTGATCTTTTTTAGGGCAACTATCCAAGTGAAAGTGATGCAGGACCAAAAGGGGATGATTTAGTGCTTTGATACCAAATTGTTGCAGGACCAAAGGAAGAAAAAAGTATGATTCTCTCTTCATCAAGAGCAAGGGTAATTTTTTAATTATCTTTTTTTTTATGAATAATGATTAATTTATTAGAGAAAACCAAAGAAAATAATCAAAAGTACAATAAAGGGAAACTCAAAAAATATATCATTCAAGTATAGTTTTCTTTAAAAATTAGAAGGCAAACCAGCCCCCTTTCAGCCAACAAGTCATCTACATTATTCATTGCCCTGGAAATATGGCTAATGGAGATGTTCAACAAGTTCACCAAATCCCTCATCTCATCAATCAGATGCACCATGATCCATGAACTGGTAGCCAAGCCTTGACCCCACTCAACTAGCACCATAGAGTCACCCTCAACAAGACAACCAAAGGCACCTAAATCTTTTAACTCCCTCAACCCCATCACCAGACCAAGCGTCTCCCCCTTCATAGAATCACAAATCCCGATAGGACCACACACAACACAAACAACCTGACCATTACAATCTCTAATTACACATTCAAAGCCAACTGGTCCAAGATTACCAAAAGAGGACCCTTCAAAACTGAGTTTAAGAACACCTAGAGGCAAGGGATCCAAGACAGCTCACTAACTTGATAAGGAGACCTTCTAAAAATCAGACATGAGTGCCAATCTATATCATTTCTGGTTATGCCATAAAAATCTTTCAATACCAACATCCAACTAGATACCTCAATAAGAATAGTCTCCGCAATCTCCAAAGCCCCTTTGATGCAACATGCATGTAGGTAAGTGAAGTGTGTGCATAGAAAATAGGCATAAAATCACAAAAGCAAATAAGTGTTATAACCTAGATTTTTACTCGCACCAATCACATGCAAAATTCTATGGTTCTTACATTAGGACCATGCATTAGAGGAATTAGGGAAAACAAAGCAATAAACAATAAAGAGACCTAATTAATATATAAAGACACCCAACTAATTTAGAGAACTAAGAATTTTAAATTTGTTGTCTAGAAAATCAGATGCTATAGAAGTACAATAAAAGTGTTCAAATCATGGCAATAATGTAGGAAAACAAACAAAAGGATTAGGGCTTTGCATGGGGAAATTAAATATAGGTTTTAAACACGAGATTGCTACTTTTATTGGGATTTAAAAGAGTACTCAAAACAGAAGGAGCACCTGAAAATTGTGTGGATCACCTCCTAAATGTCTTGTGTTGAAGTACCAACCTGGATCACAGCCCAAAACAGCCCATGAAATGAGATTTGACAAAGCTCCAATCTGCCCCAGTTTTGCCAGGTGTGCCGCCCCCTTTGGATGAACCCTAGTAGGGCCAAAATTTAGGGAAGATGGCTGCTCCCTAGAGTGTTGCCCAGGGGTGTAGAACACCCTGGAAAAATCCAATCAGCTATGTGGGAATTATACTCAATCTCTCGGAATGACTTAGATGCCGTGTTTCACACCTGAACCTGGGCAAATCTGATGTGGCTCTCTCACGACTGAGCTTTTAGGTGGCCTTTCACTTCCAACAGGGCCATACAAGTGTCTAGGAGATCCTAGAAGCATCAAATCAACCAAAGCTTAGTTCTATAGCAGTAGCTGTTCAATTTTCTCCAAGCTGGTCTAGCAGCCCTGTTCACGCCTAGGATTGATAAAACTCCTTAGAATTTGATTTTAATGGAAAATTTCTGTAAGGGGCTGCTAGATGAGGTGTCGCCCAACCCTTCTTGACCTCCTAGGAATGTTGTCTGGATCAAAAGCTTGAAGATGAGAGTGTGGTGATCAATTCAATGCAGATTGGTGATTTTTAACAAATGTAGAATCTGCAAACAAGTTGTTAGAATAAAGAAGATGAAGATGTAAACCTTTTAACCCAAAGGGAAGTGAGTGGGACCACACTGTTAAACTAGGTGGGGGCCTAGTACCTTTCCAGGGTTTTATCTCCACTAACCTACAAGAGCAAGGGAGAAAGAAGAGCACATTGAACTCAAAATCATGTATCGCATAGATAAAAAAAGAGCAAGCCGTGGGGTATAAAAAGACCCCCCCACGGCTAGGTTTACAAAAAATACCTCTCATGGTCTGAAATACCCCTATGCTCATTACATTCATATCAAAAATACCCGCCTACTACAATGAATGACATAAAAACCCAAATAAACAACTAATGACTAAACTACCCTCAAATAATGTATCCCCCCTATAAGAGACATAAAAAATGTCTAAAAGAAGTAAAAACAATAAAGTAAATGCAACATAATATTCCGAACATGTAGGGACTCTCTACCGGAACCAGAGTAGGGGTCCATCTCTCCTGCGCCGTCTCTGATAAGCCTAGAAAGCATGCCTAGACCTAATGTCCTCATCACCCTTATGCTTGCCTTCAAAACCCATCAATTCTTTTCCTTCTAAATCCCCCAATAGACCCCATGAAGAATAACACCATCACGAATAACCCTTAAGCTCAATTTTTATGGGTGCTCCTCGGGCAATCCAAGTCTATTTAGCATTGGAGGTAGTTTGAGAGATGCCCACAGCTCATGCATTCATGTGTTCTCTGGACCACTGCGCAAGAGTGATGCCATCACAACTAAAGCCTTATTATTTGGTCTACATTTGATACACTTCCAACATGTGGTTGTGGAGGGAGACTCGACAAATGTCATTGGTTGGTTGAGTAAGGGTGTTAATGGACTATGGAGGTTATTCCATCTTATAGAGAATGTGTTTTCTCTCGCTAGTTCCTTGAACACTTCATTCATTTGGATTCCAAGAGAGGCTAATTCATTTGCAGATGGCCTAACCAAAAGGGGGGTTCTTAGGGAAACCTTGTATTCTGGGTGTGAGATTGGTGAAACCACTATGTAGTGGTTTTCTTGGGGAGGTGTCTCCATTTTCTCTCTCCTTTTCTTTTTCTTTTGCTATTATTTTCTCTTCTTTTGTTCTACACCTTGATACATTGAAGTTATCCATCAAAAAAAAAAGAATACCACTCCAAAATCTTCCCCCGCAAACCCAAACAACCACCACTAAATTGACTAATGAAGTCCACCGAGACCTGAGGCATAACCCATGACATATCAATTCCTAAGATGAAAAAGTTCCAAATGAATCAGGAGAATTTGCAATGGATCATAATATGATCTCCAAATTTTCCCTCCTCCACACGAAAGACATAAGGAAAAAAGAGCCATATAAGGATGCCTTTTCTATAATATGTCTATAGTGTTAATCCAGTTGTGGAAGCTGTCCCCATAAATGAATTGACATGAGGGGGAAACACTGAATTCCAAATATTTTTGTGATGAAAAGAACCACTAGGAGGAAAAGAACGAGTGAGATACCTAAAGAAGGATCTAAAACAAACAAAAAAAAAATACTTGATGACTCAAGAGACCAGACCTTCCCATCAGGTTTAGCAGAGGAAATGTATCCCTCCTTAAGAAATGGCAAAAGATTAACAACCTGATCCACTTTCCAATCAAAACAGGTCTCTAGAAAAGGTAAAATTCCAAGAGATAGCATACAAAGAATTAGAAAGAACATCAGAGAAAAAGGGTTCCTTTTGAGAAGAAATGTGGAATAATCTTGGAAAGGACTTTATTAGGGTGCAATCCCCCTACCATAAGTCTTTCATGAATATGACAAAACAACCATTTCCAATCACAAAACAAAAATGTGGAAGATAGAGAGGAAGAGTTCAAATAATATGTTTCCAAAGTAAGGATGATCTAGGGCTAATCAAAAGGATTGCAATCCCCTCCATTTACATCCCATACTTATTGAAAATGAAGGATTGCCATAAACTTCCGCTTTCAGTACAAAATGTCCATAACCATTTGATGTAGGAGATGATAAGTTTCAATGTGAAACGGATGTGCGGCAGTCTAGGCTTGTATATCTTGCTGATGTAGGCCCAATTAAAACATGCGGAAGCTAGGATAGATTTAAGTAATCCAAGAACTTATAGATTGACACTCAACAATAGCAAACTTTGAAGACACTTACAAAATGCAATATAGAATTAAATGGGAAGAATTTAGAAGAAATTAGACAAGAAAAGAAAGAAATAGGAGAGGAAGGCTGTTTTAGGGATTCTGGAATTTCTGGAAGAACCACAAAATTACAAAAATACCCCTGCTAACGCATCAGAATTTTCTAAAAATTACAGGTGTTTAGATGTATGTCCAAGGTATCTCCATATAAAATTTGAGGTCATTATGACAAATAAAAGTACATGAAACATAAGATTTACCAGTCAGCAGTGTTTTTTTAGGGGGAAAAAAAAAATAGAACAGTGAAGATCATAACTTGATCAAATCAAAAGGGAACAAAGGGTAGTATTGCAGGTTTTGAAAGGTTTATGAGATAAGGGATAGGATTGAAAGGTTTGAAAGAGATAAAAGTTGATTATAGCTTTTGTAACAAAGGATTTTGCAGTAACAAAAATAGAAGGGTTAATAATAGATAGTACCCCTGAAGTTTCTGACAATATAAAGTTTCCCCCCTCTCATTTATTTGAAATGCCAAAAATACCCATTGACCGACACTATTCAATTCAGAAAACCCACTACCATCAGTTGTCCATCGTTGACTGTTAGCCTAAGATATCATCTGACTTAAAAATTGTATTTAAACCCAATACTACCCTTACAACATATGAGGGCATTTTATGATGATGAAACTACCCTTGACCCAAATAAAGACAAAAACCAACCCACGCTTTTGTGTGTTGCTTTCTCTCCCGTCACCAACTTGTCACAGAAACTCATGTTCTATCCACTCCGCTGTAATGGTGTTCAAAGACTTGGGACCCGTCTATTTACTCACCATCTGTCCAAAAGCCAAACCAAGACCGACACTCAATGCCGACATGAGACAGCATCTCCCAACCTCTCAACAATAGCCAGAAGTGCATTGAAATGCAATTGCAATGCTCATAAAAAACACAACAGTAGAAACTAGGGCTTCAGAGTCAGCTGAGATACACTTGCCGCATTCGGGATGCAATCTCACTGGATTCCTCTAAACAATCTTCTTCACTTAAGCCTACACAGCATAAATTAAAAACTCCTGTAGACATGATTGTTGCCACCCGAACACTATAGAAACAGAGATAAAGAGTTGAAAGTTATTAAAAAGAGCACATGAAAACCAGTAAAATTGAGGGATGTCTTCATGAATTTGAGTCCAACGTAAAAACCAAGAAAGAATAAAGGAGCTTTTTCTGACTACCAGAATGCTACAAATGATAGCTTGTATTTGAGTCTTATTTTAGATGGTCATGGCTCAATTCATGAGTCGATCCAGCTCATTTAAGACAAAGACATTAGCATTGCAGATATGGCACCTTCCCGATGCCCAAAATCGCTCCACATCTCGAAAACATAGGTACCTGACAATGCTCCACTAGCCACACCCAACGTGATGACCATGCTGTAATCTCAGTGAACCTTACAAACCAAGGCTCTATGACTACAGCCTGGTTTTAGAGAACAGTTGATATATGCTTGAATCCATAATTTTCCCAAAATTAATAAGAAATATTCAGTGTCCATATTTTTCCACAATAAATTTTCAAATGGAGATACCCTTGAGAAAAGCCTCCCAATTCTAACTAGGCCAGGGTCAAGAATCAGAGAGGGAGGCCTTGAGAAAGGAAGACAAGCCAACATGGGTTTCCAGAAGTGCCTTTCTTCTCGTTGGTCTTTCTTGCAACGAACACCATCTTACTTTCCATACACAATGAAGCCCATGGAAACGTTGCGGATTTGTGCACAAGGACTACCTGGCCCTCTACAAATATGTTGTGAAGGCAGTGAAGCATGGAGACATTGCAGCGGTAACCCAATTGGCCATCCATTCCACTATTCAACAGACCATGCAGTCAAAGTTGTTGGCCATCAAACTCAGCAGGTCTCAAAACACACCAGGAAAGCTGAAATTCCAGGTGTGCAAAAAAGTCTATGATGACACTCTAAGAAACATTGCAAATGAGGAAGATAAGCCACCATGTCTATCGTACAAGCATTTCTTGCTGACACTAAGTCGATTAAGGTGGGCCCACCTCCACTGCTATCCGGTGTATTGCGTAAGTTCCAAATTCTTTCTGGTTGCATTCTTCTCCTATACAGAGTCAATTAAAGTGGTTGGCTTTGGGTTGGGCCTATATTCTCAGCCCCAACTTCAACTTGAGTTCAGGATGGGCAATCCAATGTCACATGTAACTCTGAAGAAACAAAAACTGGCAGCAGATGAAACATGGGCAATTTAAAAGTAAAAATAGAAATGAAAATGAAAAGATTTTCCAACTGTAGAGGAAGAAAAAGGAGGAGTTGAGGCCACTGAAGCAAGGTAAACAGCAGCAATGTGCTACCACAAGCAAGGGCGGCAACATGGAAAGTGGCAGGGATTTGTTGTCATCGGAAGATGGGATCAAGTGTGTGTTGAGGATTAGGGTAGTAGCAGCTGTCGCAGGTCATGGTTGATGAAAGAAGAAGAAGAAAAGGAGGAGAAGGAAGAAAAGAATAAATTGCCCTGGTCGGTTGCACGCCGCTTGTTGTCACAGGAAGATGAAGAGGGAGGATGATGGAGACAAAAGATTAGGGCTAATAACCCAATCAATTTGGGTTTTGATACTAAGGGCATTTTTTGTATTCAATAAAATTATTATTTTTTATTGCAAAAAAAATTAGAACAATGGTAATTTGGTCAAATCACCCCACGTTAACTTTTGTAACAAGAACCTTTTTGACAAGGGGGTTTTTGGTATTTCAGATAGAAGAGGGGGGAGACTGTATGTTGTCAGAAACTATAGGGGTACTATCTGTAATTAACCCCCCCAAAAAAACAAAGAAGAATAAAGGAAGCAAAGAAGATACCAACTAGAATCACACTAGTTGCTTCCAAGGAAATCACACCTTGGATAGGCGACATTCACACTTCCAAGAGCTAGTTAACAAATTTTATTCAAAAATCCAATCAATCAACACTCAAAATTCTAAATTATATAGTATATAAAAAGGTTTCACACCCTAGACTTCCAAATCCCACTAACTAGCTTCCTATTAAAAATAAAACTATAAATAGTTAATTCTTGTATCCAGTTAAAAAAAAAATCCCATCACAAAGTGATACCATGCCAGTATTTTGACCATAACTTCTTTAAATCACATCAGATTTGCAAGATCTTGGACTCATTGAAAAGATAACAACATAACCTATTAAATGACATCAAAATCAAGCCAAACATGTAAGTTTTGGCCCCCTAAAAAAAGCCTTCAAGCAAAGTGATGATAAATAGAACATTCATTTTCATTAAAAAACCAAACAAAACCTAATCTAGCTGGAAATAATATAAACCTCCCAAACTAACTGACCAAAAAATATCCCAAAACAAAAGAATTAAATAAATTAACATTTGTAACCATATAAACAATCTAAAACCAAAATTACCAAAGTAACCAAAATGCACCCACATAAGCCCATCAAATTTGAGTATGGGCTGCATTGCATCCCGCATCATTCTCCCATAATTCAAAAACTCAACCTCAAGTTTTATTGTAATAAAGGATAAGAATTGCTTGATAACCTCGAGGGCTTAATCATGTAGCATGTTGTCCGGGGAAAAGTGTTCTCTAATGTCAAGCATTCTCCTTGTAACTGGCTCTATTAACATGGCTTAGGAAAAGCTCAAAGTTTGTACCATTATTGCATCGGCTCTAAGAAACTAGCTTATCCAAGACACCAATTTGTTCACTTAAAGTTGTAAGTAGAATTAGTAAATAGATCTTTGGCAATCTCTTCATGTTTTTCCCAGTCTTTTGCAATTTCATTAGAGACTTTACATCATCCTTATGATGCGGACAATGAAAAGAGGCTCTTGTATGTTCCATTACACAAGAGAACAAGGTTCAAGTTGTGTGCAATGTACGGGTTTATGTTAGATGTTTAGGGGTGGGATAATTTTGTAATAAGGCCTTCTATACCAAGGGTAGTTTAGGCTTTCTTTTATGCATGGATTTTATGTAATAAGGGTAAAAGCCAAGGGCAATATGGAAAATGTTGTGTGCTGGTTTACAGCTCATTATTTTGTCATTTAGTGAGGCTCTAAAGTCAACAAAGGGGGTCCCACACAAGCTGATAGACAGCCACTTTGTTCCCTAGTCTTTATAGTTTAAAAAGTTGATTATTTAGAAGTCTTAGAGTTTATAAAAGTTTGATTAGCAAGTCTCTTAGGTTTTTAGAAGTTTCTAAATTTAGCAAGTTTCTATTATATTGAGTTTTGTAAGCCTATTTAAAGGCACCCCTCCTCCCCCATATTTTACTCTGTTGAATTATTAGGTGGTTTCCCAAGATGTGGTTGTGGCCATATTCTCCTCTCCAATGGTTGATGTCATCCTTTAAGGCTCCCATTTTCTTTCATCTTGGGTTGTAGCACCATAGTGTGCACGTGTGGATTTTCCACCCTCCCAAATCTCTCCATCTCTTTCATATTCTTCTTTTATCCTCTTTATTCTATCTCTTCTTTATTCTTCCATCTCCTTTCTTTTTCTATATCATTCTCTCTTCCATATGTTCTCATTCTAGTTCTTTTCTTTATACCTGCTGGAAAATCACCAACCATGAAGGAATCTAACTACACGATTGGAGTACCAAGTTCCTCTTATTGATCTAATCGTGGCATGACCTGACGGCATAGTATTCTGGTTTTTCTCAGGTACTTTTGTCCTTTATTGACTTTCATAAATACATTAATTGTAGGGGTTAATGTTTCAATTCTGCTGAATTCTATTCTCTTCCTTAATTTAAATTCCCGAGGTTATAAAGTTTGAAAATCGCCCCATCCTCCTCTCCATATTCCTTTAATTCTTTGATAGGATTTTGGTCTCTTGTTGACCCCCCACAAAACCCCTCTATTTCCCTTCTTAATCTCCCCTTTTTGACCTCTTTAAATTCAAGTTATGCCTACTGGTTTTGGGTGTTTTACTCTTTAAGTTTCTTGTGGACTAAGTTTTTATATAATTTCCTAAATCAAATCTTGTTGGATTTCCACGAAATTTTTACTGTAGAACCCTAGTGTACATCAGAAAATGTCTGAAAAGTTTCAGGATTTTCTGATGCACGACCAGAGGTATTTTGGTAATTTCATGGGTTCTGCCAAGAAATTTCAAAATTTCCCTTTGGGCTTCTGTTTTGTACCTCTTTCTTTTCTGTTCTATTCCATTCTAACATTTATTTTATCATTCTATTTCTTGTTTTATTTTATTTTGTGGTTACTTACGAGTGCTTGACATCAATTCTTAAGTGATTTTCTTCCGCACTTTAAATTTAATCACTGGTGGGATTTTTGAGTTACCCTACATCAATTTTGGTACGTTTTCCATTGTGCTGCATCACCTCATCAGCCTTTTTGGTTCAGCCTCTACCTTAAGTTTCTTTTAACCATAAACTTAATCCACTTTAATGTCATAGTTGTTTTATGGAGTTAGGATTGGTTAATGAGATTTTGGGTTTGGAGGCTATAAAGAGAAGAAGAAGAATAGTAGTCTTTATGTATGGGAGAAAATTGTGATAGTTTATTTTCTCACTTATATTTCAACCTTTTATAGTACACATCTATCTATCATATACCGTATATATGGTATGAAATATCATGCATAAAGGACTAAAATACCCTCAAATACATAAGTATATACACTTCCACACTCCCCCTCGAAGCTAGGAAATAAATATACCATATACCCAACTTATTTACAATCCAGTCCCTTGGTTAGAACATTTGTGAACTGATCTTCTGTTTTGACATAAGGAGTACAAATATTGCTAGACTTCAAATGATCTTGGATAGAATGATAGTCCACTTCAGCATGCTTGGTGCAATCATGTTGAACAAAGTTGTGGGAGATACTAATCACTGCCTTGTTGTCACAGTAAAGATTCATTGACCCTTGTACATGAAATCCCAGTTCAGTTAACAAGATTTGTATCCATAAGAGCTCACAGACACCATGAGCCATAGAGTGGAACTCTACCTCAGCAATAGACTTCCTACAACTGATTATTTCTTGCTTCTTCACATGACCAAATCACCACACACAAAAATGCAACAACCAGAGGTGGAATGACAGTCTGATATAGAACCGACCCAATTTGCATCAATGTAGGGCTCTACTCTAAGGTGATCCCTTTTTAAGTATAAGATACATGTTTCACAGGAAACCTTTTAAATAACGAACAATTCGATTGGAAGCATCTAAATGATTCCTTGTGGGAGCATGCATAAACTGGATCACCACGCTTACTGCATAAGCAGTATCAAGTCTTGTCAATGAGAAATAGATAAGCTGAACCACAAACCGTTGGTACATTCCAATATCACTGTGAGTATCCCCTTCATCTTCTTGCATTCTATGGATGGGATCAATTGGGGTCTCACAAGGCATGCAACATGTCATTCTCGTCTCCTTGAGAAGATCTAGGACATATTTTTTCAGTGAGATAAAGAGTCCATCCCTGGTGATGCAGTACAACAGAAAAGGTACCAAAAATTAATGTAGGATATCCCGAAGAAACTTAAATAATTGTTAGATTAAAGTGCGGAAACAAATAAATCAAGATTAGGATTTAGAAACACACATGTAGCCACTAAATCTTAGAAATTAGATAATACAATGATAAAACCAGGATTAGGAGGAGTTAGAATGAGAAAAGAGAAGAAAAGAACCTAAAAGGGTATTTCTGTAATTTTAGACTGACGTGTCAAAAAATTCCGAAAATTTTACTGTAGTTTTTTATGCGTACAAAGGCTCTATAGTTCAATTTTTTTAGTATTTGAACAACTTTTGCTAGTTCAAATCATGAAATTTTAGACAATAGAAGGTTCTTTAATGGGAGGATGAAAACCAATAGGGAATCTTTAGGGGAAGAAGATAAAAAAGAATACAGAGAAGATAAAGAAAAAAAGGAGAAGAAGATAAGAGATACCTAGGAGAGAAGAGGTGAAAGAGAAAAAGGGTGGAGGTACTCACATGTGCACCTTGGTGTGCTACAACCCACATGGAGATAAATGCAAGCCTAGGAGATGGTATCAACCCTTGGAAAGGAGAATATGGTCATAGCCACACCTTGGAAAACCACCACATAATTCAATACAATTCTTAAAATTCTTCACTATTTTAATACATGGGGAGAGGGTGCCTTTAAATAAGCTTACAACCCTAAAACAATTAGATTCTTGCTAAAATTATAAACTTCCTAAAAACCTTAAACTTGGTAACCAAGTTTTCTAAAACACAACTTTCTAAAAATTTACTTTCCTAAAAATTAAAACTACTTAAAGGTATGGAAATTAGGGGCTGTCAACCAACACATTAGTGGGCCTCATACTTTGATTTATTGACCCAAAACACTATTCATGTCATTCATTGATACCCCTTTAATAATTTGGTCATATCTTTCCCAAATCACCTCGGAATCGCGCAATCTTGGTCTCATTAGGAAGTTAACTGAATAACTTATCTAATAACACTAAAATCAAGCCAAAGGGAAAATCCTGACCTTCGAAAACTTGGGCTAAAGGTAAATGACGTGATAACTCTCTAAAAAAACCCAACAAAACCTTACACTATTAGCCTTATTACACGAACACAAAATAAATGTTCCCCCCTATAACCCTTACTAAACCCACATAACATTCTTGCTTAAATCTAGCTCTCTTGTGGGGTGGCACATACATCAGTCCTACATTGTTGTCCGCATCAATTGGACCTTGCAACCTCAATGACTAGAAAGTATTTCAATGGGCCCAAGTCTTTAATCTCAAATTCTTGTTTCATCCGACTTTTGAGTCATTGCACTTCCACATTATCATTGCCAATCATAATTGTATCATCCACATAACTATCAAAGCAGTCAACTTGTTATTCAGACTCCTTCATGAAAAGAGTGTGATCTAACAAATATTGTTGATACCCACATAAGACCATAGCGTACCTAAATCTCTCGAACCGGGCTCTTGGTGTTTGCTTGAGACCATATAAGGCCTTTTCAATATACAAACTTTCCCTTTGGCATTAGAATGCACAAATCCTAGAGAAGGTAGCAAGTATACCTTTTCTTCAAGATCACCGTTTAGAAATGCATTCTTAACATCTAGTTGTAAAAGTGGTCATCCTTGATTAACAATAATAGCCATAAGAATTCGCACAAAACTCAACTTTATTATTGAAGCAAATGTGTTGTGGTAGTCTATGCCATAGGTCTAAGTGTATCCCTTGGCGACAAGGCAAGCCTTGTCTTTGTCCACTAAGCCATTTGATCCATGTTTTATAGTGAACACCCACTTGCATCCAACAACTTTTCTTTCCCATAGAAAGATCAACCATCTCCCATATATGATTCTTTTCAAGAGCTAACATCTCTTCCTCCATTGTTGCCTTTGATAGGGGGTTGAGAAAGGGCCTTTGCAACACTACAAGGAATAACAACAGATGACAAACCAAAAAAAAAAAAAAAAAGGGCACAGAATGAAGAAAACAAGGATCTAGGGAAAAAACATTAGACAATGGATGTTCAACAAGTTGAAAAAAAAAAAAAGAAGAGGAAGAGAGAGAGAGAGAGATAGAGAGAGAAAGAATGTGAACAGTGGCTCATGAAAAACTTCATAGCATAATCAAATCTCAATCAAATAGAGCAAGCTTTGTCTTAAATGATTTGTAGGGAGAACACGACCAATCCATTTGCAATCATCAAACAAAACAACAAAAAATAAACAGAATTAAGCAAATTTCTCAAATCTGGGCATATGCCCAAAAAACCCTAAAATATTGCAATACTACTCCAAATTGACTGAGATATTCACCATAAATCTTTAAAAATCAAAATTAACCACATACACAGAGTTTTAACATACCTCGACCTTGTTGGCATCAGTTGTATGGACTGCTGATGTCAACAACCCCCTAAAACTTCAATGCTACAACAACAATGAGTTAAGACTTCTCCTAGCTCTAATACCAAGTTGCTTTATGGATTAAAATTGGTTTATGAAGATTTAGGGTTTGGAGGCTATAAAGATAAGAAGTAGAATAGTAGTCTATACATATGAGAAAAAATTTGTGAGTCTATTTTTTCTCACTTGTATTTCAGCCTACTATAGTAATACATCTATCATATATCATATATAAGATATATGAGTACAAATACCATGCGTAAAAGACTAAAATACCCTCAAGTACAAAGTCTCACTTGTCTAGAATTTCTAGTTGCTGGACAAAACTAGAGCACCACTGAAAATAGGGTTAAGCTTCTCAGATTAAGGTGAAACTTTGCAGGATTATAGGGTTATGAATGAAAATTTAACCCTCCATATTTGAGCCCAAACGGATTACTAAAAGTATATTAAACAAGCAATTTTAGAGACAAAAAACAAAACTCAGAATTTCAGGAGAGACTTATCTTGTAATCTTGTGATATCTTTGATGTATCTTTGCAATATGAGAAGACGTAAACAGATAGATAATGGAGAAGAGAAGGAAGAAGAAGAATCACCTAGAACACTCTAGAGTTTCTAGAAATCACTCCCAGGGTTTAAGATTCACTCAACCAAATAGCAATAACAGTCAATATTCAATATTCATTTCTTCATGACCCAAAACTGGAGTTATAAGAACTATTTATATGTTCCAATAGGTGGGGCATCCAATCCTATTGAACAAAATTACAAAACTGCTCCTATACACAAAAGTGTGCAAAAAACCTTTATAACTCCCTCCCAACTTTATCAAAACCCATGGAACTTCAAAAACACTAAAGAAGACTCAAAGAACAAAACCAAATGATTGGACCTCACATCTAACAAGTGAAAATGACAAAAATACCCATGACTGCACAAAAAGCCATGCAAACAATAAAAGAGAAGAACATTACTGATCTCAAATGAGATCCCAAAACCCATCACATGTCATATCAAGGCTTGCTGATTAGCCTTCTTTCTCACAGAACAGGTCATTAAATGCTATTTAGAATCCCCATCAGATACACATCAAGGTTGTAAAGCCATGGGCAACCCATCAATTATGTGTTGGCTCATTTGGCTAGATCAGAATGCCTGCATTTTTTATGGGAAGGGTAACCTTGCTGATAAGCTAAAGAAGGGTGCCCTTGCGCTTATGTTTCGGTGGGTGTCCCACCTTTCGTTGTTTAATGACCTCCGCTTCCACTCATGGGTGTTCAATTGGGACTCAATCATGTGTATTTAGTAATGTCAAGGCAAGCCTTTTCTGGTTTTCTTTTTGTTGGGTCTAGCCATGGGTCCTATTGTACTTTTGTTCTTGCCTTTTTGGCTCTAATAAATTCTCTCTTTATCAATCAAAAAATAAATAAATGTGTGTCACATTCACCATTTAGAAGAGGAAACCAAGCAACATTTGTTTACCAGTATGGAAATGTTGTTTGTTCATGTCACTTTGTAAGTATGAGGATAAGGTCGCTAAGAAACTTCAATCAGTCGATAGTTGATTCAGAAACTACATCCATACAACTGCCTCCATAAAAAATAAATTACACTTCCTCCCTACATCAGAACCATGGTTCAAAATCTCACGCGATACGGGCTATATCACATGAGATGCACCTGTAACACAAGTCTACGAGACGACAAGGGTATATCCTGTGAAAAATCAAGCACTATACACCTTATCACGAGACGTATCGTGCGTATCGCATGTGTCTCGCGATACGTACTCCAAAATACAGTGTTTTTCACTTTTTCTTTTAAAATTGAAGAGAGAGACGTGAGATAGGGTGTCCATGTCTCGCGTCTCACGTATCGCAATCGGAAGGGGCTCTTACTGCAAGCTCTAAAAATCACACAAAAACTCTTTTTTTTTTTTGCAAATTTTTTCTTGATTTTGTTTCCCTTGCCTAAATCTAGGACTCCACTTGAGTCCATTTCATTTGAAAATGTAGATTTGAGCCAGATTGAAGGGTCGAACCCGAAACCCCAAATCTCAACAAATATTTTGGTAATTTCTCTATTTTTTCTCTAATCCTTGTAGATTTTTTATATGTTATACATT
>JAOXJP010071574.1:0-15282 GCA_025762735.1 Platanus orientalis
CATGTCAAGTGGGTGGTGGAGGAAAGGAGGTGGAAGGGAGGTGTATGGTTTAGGGTAGTGGTCCTAGAGTCCAAGGGTTAGGGTAGTGGTCCTAGGGTCTCTACCCCTTATTTGGAATATTCTAAATGAGGGGTATAGGGTTTAAAAATGGTTTCAATGACAATTTTGGATAAAACTGGTAATTTTTTAAAAGAGAAATGATTATTTTTTTTTAATTTCTCCCCTTTATTGTCTGGGCATGCTTTTCGGGTTTTATAACTCCAAACTTCTCAAGGTTTATAAGTTTTCGCATCTCCTAGACATTCTGGTCACAACGCAGCTATCAGAATCAGAATTAGATTTGGGTAAGTAAGTCAAAATTGGCTCTGAATATTCCTGAACTGGCCTATACAAGTAAAGAAGGGACAATATGGTAAAATTGATTCTTGAAATCTTCATATGAAAGATAGTCCTCAATATTTGTGAGCCATAGGCTCTAACTGTTCATAAATCAGGTGCCTGAGCTGAAAGTTATGTCTGAAACCATGAGTTCTCCCAGACCAAACTCTGCTTGGACCTGCGACGGGTTTTTCCTAGGTTTGAATGGGGTGTGATGGTGATCATGGTTGTTTAGGTCCTGAAGTTACGATGTCAGGGGGCTTGATAGGCAGTGAATCTAATTTTGGGTGAATTTTTGGGAGATTTCTGAAGGGAGGTCACTTGATCAAGAAATATACCCTGGGTTGGTGAAGAATTTAGTCAACGAGATGTGTTGGGTTGTGAAAGGGTTTCTTCATTAGGGAATTTATTGAAGATCTCAAAAAACCTGAAAAAATGAGTCTGGCCTTGATGGATTTGTACTTCCAAAGAGTTCTCGGGGGCTCACCGAGTGTCCATGGCTGATAAAGGTGATTTTGTTGTATTTTGGGTGAAGAATTGGACAAATGGGGGGCATTGTGCCCTTAGGAGTTTTTCTTGAGGACATTTAGGGCTTACCAGGGTGTGGCCACTGACCGATTGAGTTTCTGATTTATGTCGGGTCTTCAAGGTTTTTTCGAGAGTTTGATTTTTTGGAAAAAATGGTGTATTGAGAGTGTGGGGGAAAATGATAATTTTCTTACTTTTTGGGCCTCAATATGGGAATATTGATGAAGGCTGAAGAATCCTAGAAAAAATGGGCTTCTTAGCCTGTAGTTTGAGGTCTTTTGAGGTGTAAGGGTAAAATGGTTATTTGCCAGCCCTTTGGGATTTCAATGTTGGATGCCTTGGGGAGTTGTTGATTTCTACATGTCTTTATTGTAGAGGATATTTCTGGAAGGGTTGTGGAGAAACTGGGTTTAAACAGGTTTTAATTCAAACTTCTGAGAGTGTAAGGGTAAAGTGGTAATTTGCCAACCTTTCGATGATTCAATGTGAGAAGGCTTATGAAGGTTGACAAATTCAAGGTGTCTTTGTTGTAGCAGAGATGTCAAAAAGTGGGGTTTGATTGGGTTTGATTTTTGTTTTTGAAGGTGTAGGGGTAGAATGGTAATTTGCCAGCCTTTCAATGCTTCAATGTGGGAAGGCTTATGAAGCTTGGAAAATTCAAGATGGCTTTACTATCGGAGGATTTATGAAGGTTGAGGAGTCCTAGAGAAAATGATCCTCATATACTGAATTTGAATTTTTTAGAGGTATAGGGGTAAAATGGTAATTTATCAGCCTTTTGATGCTTCAATGTGGGAAGGCTTATAAGGTTGACAAATTCAAAAGGGCTTTGTTGTAGAGATGATAACTTGAAGCTAAAGACCCTCGTAGTCCTAGGGTGTTTTCTAGAGAGATTAGGGTTTAGTTTGATTGATCCTTGTGTGGAGTTTGGATATTGACATTGCATTTGTGACCAAAGTTTCCTTGAGAATGTCTAACTATTTGGGGTTTAGGGGGGTCTAGGATCTGACTTTGTCTCTTGCTGTAATGAACCCATCTAACTCCATTAATTAGCCTAAGTCAAAATTTGGGTGCTGACATCTTGTTTCTCCATTTTCAACTTCACCTACACCTAATCCTAGTTTTTTTATCCCATGCCCATTAAACCATTTTCTACTTTCTTTTATCTGTTAATTAATTTAGAAAATCAAAACTAGTTTTGGACCAAGACAATTTTTCAGGCAATCCACAATTCAATTCTAATTAGTTGCGTCAAGTTTTGTCCCATCTGAATTCAAGGTTGTTTAATGCCTAATCACCAGTCTATCCACTAATCCTTTGTTATGTGACAATTCATTAATAACAGACTCATCTCAAGCCCCAATCTGTAGACTATTGTATCTTGTTTTTATCGTCATCTAATACTTCAAACCATGACCACTTCTTCTCTCAACCTTAGTAGCTTTAAACCAATGGTTCTTAGATATTGTGATTACTAAAAATCAACCCAACTACTTCAATATAATGATGTTGTTGAACTCATTTGATCAAAACTACATCAAGAAGAATAAAAAGAGGTGGTAAGGACAACATTCTTGTTCCTTTGAATATGATTTTGTTTGAGTTTCTCCCTTACATGCTTATTGGGTTATGCCTTCATAAACCTCACATGTTCTATAGTAACCACTTAATTTAAAATCATATCATCTAATTTTTTGAAACATGAGGCTTTGCTTTATATAATGACAAATAAATGGATTCTAAGTTTATGAAAGAATGGTAATTTTTTGACAATTAGCACATGTTACTCAAATTTCGATACCAACAAACTATATGTATAAACTTTAAAAGTTCTACAGCATATAGGCTCTCTTCTATCTTGGTTACTCTTTAATGTCAAAAATTATTAAACCTTTTAAAAAAAATTTAATATAAATTGATAAACCAAGTAAAGAAGTTTTAATATCCTCTATCATCCCATCTTTCCTTCTTTTTTTTCTCTTTTAATTTTCTTATACAAAACATACAAGTCTAATAAACTTAGCAAGATTTTGATAATTTTTAGGATAAAAAAAACACCTTTACCTAGACCTTCAAAATATCTCTAAATTCATTATTTTTTCTATTGTATATTGAGGATTCAAGAAGCTGAGGAATTGGATAATGGTGGGTTCTATCTCCCTTTGTTGTTTTCACCAATAATGATACATTCTTGAAGAAGGAAGATGAAATCTGGCCTAATATATATGCTTACAATATTGTGATTGGTACATTGTATCGATGTGGGTAGATCACTCAGGCTCACAGTGCTTTTGAGGACATGATCATGTGGAATGCCATCAATAATGTCAATGCAAATCCTGATTACAAACAACCTATTAAATTGAAGTATGTAAAGTTTGGTTACATTACCTTATCAACTATGGAGTGTACCTAATCCTCTTCACCTATGGCACGGGATGAATGTAGGCCCAACTTGATTAAAGCATGGTCTCTAACCCAAACCAAGATCACTTTGGTTAAAGATAGATCTAGTTATACCACCAAAACCCATATCAGTGTAGGCTTGGACCAAACTAGATCTATTAAAACTACAAATGTTTTGATCCTAACCAATTTTATGCCTGGTTCAAGGTTTGGTTCATGTATCGATCCAAGATCTCAAATCACATGTTGAGTAGTACTCAAGCATGGGTTGGGTTATAACACTTTTTCACATAAATGTTAGGTCAATTTAAAATGTACAAATCAATTATCAATACTATTTTATTATTATTAAGTCAACATATGATTCGTGACTAACACATGAATGATAGTTCAAAATTATTTACTTCATTTGGTAACATGTAAGTAGGTGATTTGATAATTAGGATAATTGGTAACTTTTTAAGCACATGTACACAGGCACTAATTAATAGGGAAACTCATATACATATGCATAACATGTGTTTTTCAAATAGAACCATCTTTACACAACATAAATAGTAATAGACCCTATATTCAATCGGTTCAAACAAGTAAGCACACAAGCAAGTGAACTAGAGCACCTAATATTTTTCTTAGTTCACAACTGAACAACTTACCCTGAACTCTAAGTTAACCAATTTAAGTGGAATCTACTTTTTAAAAAATAAAAATAAAATAAAATATTTTATTTTAAAATATTATGTCTAATCACATCATAAAAAATATTGATAGCGAATCCTTGTCATTGTGGGTTAGAGACATGATGAGTGGACCATTTTTCTAAAAAGTTTAACTATCGTACTAGAACCAAAGCCCAACATGGTGAAATCTGCCCTTGATTGTATGATTTTTATAAAGAAGTATGGTAATTTTTACTGTCTGGTTGAATAAACATGTAGGTGGAATTCTTATGTTGTATGTAGTACAATGAAAACTAAATATGCAATTGTTAAATATTCACCGAGTATCTCTTACAATTTGTGTTGAGATAGTCTCTTTTTTGCAATTGAAAAAAAAAAGACATCTATTTCGATTGGTTTCCAAATAGCTGGTGATAGTGATCTCAATAAATTAGGATAGTTGAATGTTATGCATTATTATCAATCATGTTGTGATCAAGTTAGATGATGGTAGAACCAAATTGATTCAATGGTGTATGTGTGTATAACTGTAACATGAAAACCAATATATGTTTATAGTTTATAGTTTTGTACGAAACAAGTCAATTGAGTCAAAAGTGATTTGATTTAATTAGGTTCCATGTATGGTGTACATTAAGGGTAACACTGATTTTTCTTTGGTGCTCAAATAAGGATACTCCTAAAAATGCGTAACGTATTAAATCCATTAGTACCAAATTTCAATGTCCAAATATTTCATGTATTCTCTGTTATATATAATTTCATTATCAAAGTAAAAGATACACGTTATTGAGCATTCACATCCCCTTAAGGACTACATCATTTACCTAACATACTAGAATTTTGCAAATTGGACATTAGCAATTGACATATCAAGATAACAAATACAAAATCCTAAAAAAATCATTATTTCCTTAAGTTTATAGATATTTGTATACTATAATAGAAAATTTTATTAATGTGTTTTCATCATATGTATTCTTTATTGGTTGAACTATGAATGCTAATAAATATGTCCATATGTGGGTTTAAGATCCTATTTAAATGATTTAAGGATATACCATCCATTATAACAATTACACATATGCTAGTTATAAAAGTGACTTTTTAAGATGCATCCTCAATTACAATCATTCAAAGTTTAAATGAACTTAATAAATGCAATTCTCCTATATTTTTCTTGAAGAAACCCATTTACTCTTTAACACTATTACATGTGGACCTAGTTCCTTCATAAACACTAAAACATGTCCCATAACAATCATATGAATGTAAACATAAAATAAAAATAGAGAAATAAATAAGTTTATTTACATTAAATAAGTGCAATTTTCTTTGCTATGACTCACAATCTTGAAGTTCATTTCTTCCCGATTTGTTGACATACATACCTCATATGTCCTCTTGTTGTTTCTATGCCAATGATGTAATACCACAATGTGCTTTAGAGGGGTAAAAATGTAATTAATCAGGTATGAGGGTAAATTTGTCATTAAAATTTTTGGGAAGTCCATTGTGGTGTTTGAAAACTCAATTGAATGAATTAGGGAGAAGGAAAACCAAGATAGGTTATGAACTAGCATAGAAGCTTAAGTTATTTTAAGAGCATTTTTTAGGTAATTTCATAGGCAAACTTGTACTTATCCCAAAATAACTAGAGTGCAAACCCTACACCATTGGAAAGGTCTATGAGTCTATTTTTCAACGCAACAAGCAGTGACCAAATCAAAGTTTTCTAGGGAAAGATATGGTCGTTTTTTCATGAGGGGTACGTGTTAGAAAACTGAACCTGGGCACTATGAGGACTCGCCATCTGGGGTGAGGGCTTGTGGGTCTAATTCCAGAAACTGGAATTTTGGACCTGCGCATGCCAAGTGCTTATGCAACCACGCGATAGCTTTTGAAGGGGTCAACGAGCACTCACTACTACTCGCGAGGGCTCGTGATAAGGGGTCACAAGTGCCTGTCAGTTGGGGCGAGGGCTCAAGGTCTAAGAACAACACAAAAAGAGAAATTTGTGTATGAATTTTTAGGGAGATTTTCCCTTAAGGGAAAAAATGACTATTTAATACAATTAACCTTAAAATACCCTATTAAAGGTTTAAAAGTACTAAATAGAAGAAAAATGATTAAGAAAAAGGAATTAGGGAAAGAGGATGAGAGTTTTCTCTTCAAGGAGCAAGGTAAGCCATAGATGATTAGATCTAGACCATAGCAAGTAAGATCTGTGAAATTTGATGCTAGAATAGTGTTCGACTATGAATGTTGATCAAGTGTATGTAAAAATTGCAAAGAATAAGGTTGAGAACAAGATTTGAGCAAGAAAATTCATTAAAAGAAAGAGTAAAAGAAGTGTAAGTAATTATATGTTAAGTATTTGAATTTCTTCCCTAGGATCTCAGAATTAATAATTATCCAAAGAGTATTTGGAATTACTCTTAATTAGGATGCTAGATATGTTTCTTGATCCTCCTTTGTTTATTTGTGATTGGTTTTATTAATCCTTTATTGTTAATTGTAATTTGATTTTCATAAATGAATTTGAATTCCTTTCAATTAGGATCCTAAAATCTCTACTTGATTCTTAATTGTTGATTGATTGATTGGTTAATCTCTATGAATGATTTGATGCCTTGTGCTCTTGTTGTAGAGTGTTCTAAAAAAAATATGTAATGATCCACAGAAAAGTTAAGATGTTCTTCCTAATATTTTAAGATTTCTACTTAATCCTAAACCATTGATCGATTCCTTTGATTTAACTCATGCTCTCATTAAGAATTGAATTGTTTGTGAGAAATTGGGAGTGAAATATCCTATTTTATTGAATCCTAATGTCCAGTTGTGGATCTACTTTATTTTATCCGTGATCCATGCTTGATGTCCATAATGTTTTCCATGGTATGATTGAGTCTATGCAATACCTTGGCTATTTTTCCAATTGTTCCAAGATATGTCTTCTTTTCAAGTCATTAAATGCAAAGAAATTGATTAATTATTATCTTATATCATACTGCATAGAGTTGTTAATTATAGATCATCGATTATTGTTCATAATTCCTTAAATCTTATAATGAGCATCTCCTCTATTGATTGTTTATAAGAAATCTTTAAATTTGACTGTTACTTTAATGTATTGAATGAAAAGTAATTATAAAACTCAATAAGTAAAGTTGAAGTACACTTATGATTTGTAATATTAAAGTGGGAATATTAAAAAAAAAAAACCCCTATCATTGGGGTTAATCAATGAAAAATGATAAGATCCTATCATTGGGTGTTAATCATTGACAAAGTGATAAAACCCTATCATTAGAGGTTAATCAATGACATAAGAGATGTTGTTTCTAATATATCTGTTTCTATTTCTATATATGAAAAGTTAAGAAATCATCATATAATAATCGAGAAATTGCAATAGAAAAAAAATGGGAGGTTTGTGATGATTTTAAAATATTTTCTACTAGGTAATTTATTATCCTTATGCATGAAGATAATCAATTCAGTCATTGTGGTCGGACTCTATTATGAATTTCTAACCTCATTCTCCATAGGATCCTCTTATCTCTTCCTTCTCTGAGCTCAGGTTATGGAAGAAATGATAAGACCCTATCATTGGGGGTTAATTAGTGACAAAGTGATAAGACCCTGTCATTGGGGATTAATCAATGATAAATGACAAGACAATATCATTGGGGGTTAATTAATGACAAATGAGAAGACCCAATCATTTGAAGTTAATCAATGACAAAGTGATAAAACTCTATCATTGGGGGTTAATCAATGATAAGTGATAAGACCCTATCATTGAGAGTTAATCAATGCAAAAATCCAGGTTAATCAATGACATAATGAAAAGATCCTATCATTGAGAGTTAATCAATGCAAAAATCCTGTTATTAGGAATTAAACGATGGTACAAAAAAAGTAAAGAACTATAATATACAACTAAAAAATAAATGAGTGCAAAGGAAAATGAAAGAAAGAATGATGATTAACTCATACAAAATAGAGAAAAAAATGAAAGAATAAACATGAGTAATGTATATGAAAGTAAGAAGAGAAAGAAAGACAAAAATTTATATAATGAAAAGTATAAGTGAAAACAAAGTGAATGAACTATGAATTATATAACAAAGAAATAAAGTGAAAGAAGGAAGTAATGACTATATTGTAAATGATATAAAATGAATGCACATAAAGAAAAAGTGAAAAAAAAATGCACACAAGAAAGTTTACATGAAAGTTTTAAAGAATGCAACATGATTACTTCTTATGATGTTACTTTCATTGTTATTTTAGTTTACATGCTCATGTTTCATATGTATCATATCTTGCACACCTTTTGTTTCAAATCTTTTTGCATAATTACATATTAAGTTCGTCAACCGTAATTGACTCCCCAAAGATTGAGTTAGTGGAGAGATTGCATACCCAGTGCCCATTTTTAAAAGGCACTATTACAAAAGAAGAGAAGACTTTATGATGAGTAAAAAGATTTTATTCTAGTGTTTTCCACTTTGAAAAGTTGAAATAAGGCTATTTTCAGTTGTACTCTTATAGAGCATTAATACAAGACAATGTACTTGGATTGATTACGGTTGAAGTTTGATGGGATTATTATGTTCTTTTACTTTCTAATAGAGTTTATATTGAATCGATATGCGTGAAGGTAAATATTCAATTGCGTAAGAATAAATAAGATTATGAAAATATAAATGTTTTATTTTCCGCTGCACATAAATGATAAGATGTTTTGATTGTAAATGCTATAAATTTTCGTTGCATGTTGTAAAGGATAGTATATTGAAAAGCATGATGTAATGTTCAAAAAAATAAGAAAGTGCATATGAATGATTGAAAGAATGAAGAGTGACAAAAGCTTGGATAGATCAAGCCATGTCTTGAGAATCATAGGTGAGTTTTAGGATGTGGATTGAGTCTATTTAAGGTCGAGTCATTCACTGTCGAAAACACAGGTTATGTGTTCCCAATGATGTAAACTCGACTCAAACCGGGAAAGACCAAACACTAGCATGGGCCTTAAAAAATAATGTGTTTTTGTAAAATAATACTCCTATCTATGTTATCAAAACGCATTTATTGTTCACAAAACAATTGTAAGAGTTAGCATATTAAACCATGTGTCAGCTATGTATATAACAACCACTCTTTTTATACAGTTGGATTTGGTGTGCCCCCTTAAAATGTCCCTAACGTCCCCCTATAGGTAGGGGCAACACATCAAGTTGAAAAGTGATTTACAATTTTTAAGGGTGGGTGTAAATCACTTCTTGATGTGATGTGTTTCCCTTGCATGCAAGGGCAACGTTAGGGGCACTTTATGGGAGTGCACCAAATCCTAAGGGCTTTTTATAAGGTTTATATTATGAAAATTATAAGATATGATATGTATAAATTAGATAAACATCTTGATTGTTAATTTCTTTTATAAGTGGAAATGATAAAAAAGCGAATAAAGTTTATTTTGAATAAAAGATAATAAAAGAAATGGGATATGAATAATAATAGATAAATATCTAAGGGATAAAATAGTAGATGTTAGATAATAATAGATAAATGATATGATTATCTAATTAAACATATTAAAAGAAAAAGAGATACTTGATATAGTTAGAGTCTATGCACAGCAAATAGGTTTGTTAATTTAATGAATTTATTTATTGTTCCATTATTTTACTCTTAGGCATGTTTCATTCAGTGGTTTGCTTACACGTTTGTTTTTCACAAGTTAAACATTATTTTACTTTATTTCTATATCAAATAGATGTTATTATATTTACACTATTGGAGCTTTGGATTAATGTATAATTTTTTGATTTTGATAAATTCAATAATAAAAAATCATGTTAAAACCTTAATAGATAGGAGAAGAAAATAAATCATGTGCATCAAAACAAATAAAAAATTTCATATATATTTTATAATGTGTGACTTATGGTTGACTTTCAAAGGAGGATAGTACCTCCAATGGGGCCCAATGATTTTGGAGGGATCTCATATTTTAACCCAACTTTGGATAAACTTAAACTCATCATCTCATTGTACTTCATATGGTAATTGTAATTCTTAATTATATTTATTTATATGGTGATATTTATGGTTCAAAACTTTGATATTCAATAGATATGTTGTCTGCGTGTGTTATAAAAGCCTTTAGAAATTTATTTGAAAATATTTTAAATTAATAAAATTCAATAAAAAAATATTGAAAAAAGGAACATTTTCAAAAAAACCTTAAGAAATGCTAAAATTGAAAAAGATAAGAGATTTAAACTGAAGACCATGTCTTAACATGAGCAAGTCAATGTATTATAGATGTCAAAGTAGTGAGTTGTTTACAATATTGTATACAACAGTCCTTACATATATGGAGAGGATAAGATACAAAAAAAATTCAAAAATATAAAATAAGATTTGCAAATATACAACTATGATTTGGTAGCACTTGTGTTATCAAGTTGTACACATCTGTATACTGAATAGATTGTCAAATCCATTAATTGGCACTATTACCCCCATAAGCTGAATCATTTTTTTGGAAGAAGGCATGAGGGATATAGCGAACGATACTAGATCATCATTTGTAAAGATATCAGCAATTTGATGATCAACAGGGATATAACGAATGATGATAAAACCATTTGCAACATGGTCACGAACAAAGTGATAGTCAATATCAATATGTTTAGAGCGAGAATGGAATACGAGATTAACCGCAAGATGAGTGGCATGAATGTTGTCACACAAAAGAAGAGATCGTGAGGATGAAAAGATGTCTAAATCACAAAAAAGGTAACTCAACCAAGTCATTTCAACAAAGCAAGTAACAAAACACGATATTCTACCTCTGTACTAGAGCAAGAGACAGTAGGTTGTTTCTTTGAGCACCAAGATACCAAATGATGACCAATAAATATACAATAGCCAATGGTGGAATAGTGATCATCTGGATTTCTTACCCAATCAACATCAGTAAAGGCACGAATTGAAAAGTCTGACGAGTGTGGAAGACAAATGTCATACCCAATCATACTTTTAAGGTACCGTAGAATACGTTTGACTACAGTCATATGGATTGTGGTAGGCACATGCATGAATTGGCCTGCTTGAT
Organism: Platanus orientalis; assembly: GCA_025762735.1. Taxonomy (NCBI): domain Eukaryota; kingdom Viridiplantae; phylum Streptophyta; class Magnoliopsida; order Proteales; family Platanaceae; genus Platanus; species Platanus orientalis. Next base: position 11,125 of record JAOXJP010071574.1, read on the forward strand.
TCACAACATAAGCTATGTTAAGACGTGTGATGGTATGGTATTAAAGAGCACCAATGATAGTGTGATATAATGTTGTCTTAGAAGTACCATCTTGAGTAGATAGTTCGGATCCAGAAATTACATGGGTAGAGATGGGTTTTGCACTGAGCATGAAAGCACGCTTGAGAAGATCAATGGTGTACTTCGTTTGAGTCATGATGAAACGTAAAGGGAAGCATTGAACCTCAATACCAAGAAAAAAATGTATCATACCAAGATCTTTCATCTCAAACCTTTGATGTAAACAAATAATAAAACCAGATAAATTTGATGGTGAAGCTCACGTTGATTATATCATCAACATAAAAAATAAAAAAAAAGGATTATGATCTTGGTAGAATAGTGGTGCACGAACATTGAAGAATCCGCCTCGCTTTAAAGAAATCCAAGTTGAATAAAAAGCTATTGTAAATCAATGAAACCAATTCCATGGAGCTTGCTTAAGCCCATAAAGAACCTATTGGAGTCAAAAAAACATGGGTAAGGTGGGCAAGATCAATGAAACCGGGTGGTTGTTTCATATAAACAACTTCATTAAGATAGTCATGCAAGAAATCACTCTTGACATCAAGTCGACAGATCGGCCACCTAAGGTTGATAGCCAAAGCAAGGTCAATTCATATAGTGGTAGGCTACAACAAGGTTAAATGTTTCATCATAGTTCACTTTGTGTTGTGTCATTTAATGGAACCATCAGCCCAATGCTTGAAGCGAAATTTGTAATTAACCACATTATAAGAAGAATGATGGGGAACAAGTCGCCAAGTATCATTTTTGCAAAGAACATTGTATTCTTCTATCATGGTAGCTCTCCGTTGAGGGTATTTGACAAAATGCATGTAGCACGTTGGTTTAGTATCAACTATAAGAGCCCAATATTGACTAGAAAATGGGGTGCCATGTTGCCACATAGCAATCAAGAAAAGCGTGTGGTTGTCGTGTATTATCTTGGGTGCAAGTGACCATATGGTGATGAGGTGGTTGTGGGTTTGGACAAGGCAAAAGGGGTAGTTAGAGAGGTGGATCAGGAATTTATCTTGTGAAAGGAGAATGTGGGTTAGTAAGGATGGTCGTGATGGGTTGGTTGATAAGAAGATAAGTTTGTGGATATAGAGGTGTAGTTTGTTGAAGTATGGCATTTGGTAATAAATATGAGTTTCCGTTTATAGATAGCAATGATAAGACAAGTTAGGGTATTAATGGGAAAGTGGTTATTGGCACCATGAGTTCAAGGTAGATCTAATGGTGGATATATTTGGTTGATGTGGGCCTAGCAAGACTAAAGGTTTGTCTTACAAAAAGAAATAAAGTCTCATAAAAGACATGGCGATATATATATATATATATATATTCGACTTGTGGTTGGATCAAGACACTTATAGTCTTTGTGATGATCATCACAACCAATAAAAATGTCGGGCAAGTTCTTGCTTCAAGTTGATATCATTAAATGATTGTAAATATGGAAAACAACAGAAACCAAATACCCTTAAAATGAATAATTAGGTGGATTTCCATACAAAACTTTATAAGGGGATTTCTTTCCCAAGATAATAGTTGGTAGAAAACATTTGTTTGATAGGCATCCAAATAATATGATTTTTCGATTTTGGCTTGATCCAATGAGGCAATTCCCATTTTGGTAATATGCCTATATTTTCATTTTACAACACCATTTTGTTCTGGTGTTACAGGATAAGAAAATCTTTGATGAATTCCACAATGTATTAAATAATTTGTAAAGGGGCGTGTGAACTCGCCTCCATGATCATCTTGAAACATTTTGATATTTCTCCTAAAATAATTTTCAAGTAGTTTCTTAAACCATATAAAAGTCTCTTACACATCATTTTTCTTAATTAGATGAATTATCCAACTAAACCAAGAAAAATCATCAACATATAAAATAATAATAACGATGATCGTAATGAGATGATATTGGGGCGGGTCCCCACAAATTAGCATGCATCAAATCTAAAGGTCCATCAAAGTAAGACTCAAAAACAGAAAATAGAAGTCGTTTACTTTTCCTAGCCGAACAACTAGGGCATACTCTTATTGACTTTCAAAAAATGGAAATAAAGATGCTTCTATTGTTAACTAAAAAACCCATGATGTTTGGATTAGGGTATCCTGATTACATATTTCAGACCTCATGTGACTTGATAGTTGTTCTTGTAGTCAATCCCTAAAAATTTCTTTCATTTTCAATAGTTAGCTTGATGATACAAGCCATGCTTACTTGATTTAACAAGTAAAATTCTCTTGCTCTTGCGATCCTTCACACAAAATCCATTTTCAAAGAAGATGACTAAGAAATCATTATCTTGACAATATTGGCTTAATGATAATGAATTTTTTCATATTTAAAGCACATGTAGAACTTTTTTAAGATGAAGGGAACCATATTTAGTATAGAGAGAAAGATTACTAGTTTTAGTGATTAGTAGATTCATACCATTACCAACTATGACTTGATCATTACTAGTATATTCTACACAATTAGTGAAGCTTGAATTGTCATCAGTCTTGTGGTTGAATGGTCTGGTATCAGGGTACCAACTATCATCCAAAGGAGAGTTCATATGTAAGCCGACGAAGGATTGAACCATGTCATCAGGCTTGTAACATTGCCAACAATTTGATGCAACATGCCCATGCTTGTACATAATTGAAAAATAATATTGTTTAGTTGTTGAGTCTCATGACCACCTTGATTATTGAGAGAGAAAACGCGAAGCTGCTTATGGCAATTTTTATTATTCTGAAAATCCCTTCCTAAATGATTGTTTAACCGTTGTTGATTTTGGTTGTCACCACTATTGGGACGTCTAAAACCATTAGTCCTCGTTTTAAATTAAAATGACCATGACAATTTCTTGTTGAGAGAAGGGTTGTGCATTCAACAAGTAGTTTATCATGATATTCTTTCAATCAACATTCTTGTGCATAAAACATTTTTTTTTAATTTAAGAAATGGAGGAAGACCATCTGACCTTGTGAAAAGGGAGGTATCAAATGTTTCATAATCTCCTGAGAGATCTCGAAGGGTACAAGTAACAAGTTTCTTTTGAGTCAAAAGGCTTTGTACTGTAGAAAGTTTGTCGGCTATTCTTTGATTTGGCCAACATATTCAATTATAGAATTGGTGCCTTTCTTTATTGTGCCAAGCTTTATTCGTAGTTGATCAATATGAGCTTTTGCCTTAGAAGAATACATTTGGGCAAGAGCATCTCAAACTTCCTTTGAAGTGTGGTTATCACCCACTTGAGGAATCATAGTAGGCATTATAGTCGCAAGGAGCTAACTAATAAGAAGCTAGTGTTGGAAACGGTTTTGAAAACACCCAGATTTTCTGTGCAAAATCTGATTGGGTGGCTATGTTTGAGCCAAAATAAAAGTGGGACCCACTTGTCATTTGACGTGGGTCCACATGGGTTTGTATTCACCTCAATGAGGAGAACAACACCGTATGGTTGGATGCTCAAAACCGTTAATGGGTGAATGAGAAATTGTCTCCAAAAGTGCCAAGTTGATCACTAGTAAAACTGGTAAAAATGTGAAATTTGAATAGTCCCACATAAACTAGCCTAGAAAAATTGTGTGTTCATATACACTAATGTTGAACATAAGTTTGGTCCCTAAGGGGCACCACTATTTTGTGGATGGGGGAGGACCTAGCCAATATGGACCGGGTCTATATTTAAACACACACATGCTCATCGAACCGAACTGGGCTGGGTAGGGTTAGGTTGGGTCAAGAAGAATAAATATAAATTTTTATTAATATTTTTCTTTTTGCTTTCTCCCACATGTCCATTTCATACATACAGACATGTAGGTGTCTCTTAAATCATTCCCTTTCACACATGTTTGTTCCGTACTGATGTATATGTGGCTACTAGATTGCAACTATTAGTCATTTATGACTGTTCAGAATCAAAGGTTGTGTCCCTATACCTGTTCTAAACAAACGCAAAAAATCTGTAAATAAGAGGTCCCTCCATCATTTCGTTCATTCAAATTTCGGTTAAGCTAGTAGTGTCATATTACATCCGTATCAGCGTTAGTGTGAGAGAGAGGTACAATACAAGTTGGTTCGCCAGACACACAGATTGT
>JAOXJP010071585.1:0-15282 GCA_025762735.1 Platanus orientalis
GAATTACATGTGGGTATGAAATATTTAGGGCTGTTAGCACGCCTCATAAATGTGTAGATTTGATATATATATATATATATCGGATCTGTCATCAAGTAGATGTGCCTGCATAACCATAGATCTTATGCATTTAGAACTACTACCATAATTCTCTTAAGTGTCAAGACATTGGGTTATACATTTAGGGTCAGCCTTCACTTTGATTTACATGCATTGTTTAGGGTTATTTTGTGTATTTCATTGTTGGATCAGAATTTTTTGGAAGACGTTGGCTATAAAATTTGAGGACCGTTAAGGAAATATCTGATCATTTTATTTATACACCAAGGGGGGGCTGTCATTATAAATATATTTTCTTATAAAAAAATGTTAATTATATATTGGAGGTAACTATTTGTTCCAAGTGATTATTTTAAGTGTTCTTTATATACTACTAGATTGATAGCATGTATAATTATTTTTATAAAGCTACTTTTATAGATTGTGGATTGTTATACTTTATAGGTAAAATACATGTATGCGTACATATATATATATTATAAAACTGTTGTTTTACGTAGTGCACTCTTAATATATTGAGATTAGTCATATGTATTTACATAGTTGCTGAATTTGGATATAGGAGAACGTCATCAATTATTATACCTACATAATTGCTAATTTTGAATGTATGGGACTGTAAATACTCTTAAACATATTTATGGTTGCTGATTTTGGAATCTATGAGACTCTGAAAAATTGTACATACTTACATACATGCTAATTTTGAATGTATGGCATTGTAAATACTCATAAGCATATTCATGGTTGCTGATTTTTGGTCTATAGGACTGTGAACAGAGTTATACATACCTACATAGTTGCTGATTTTTGGGTTATAGGACTGTAATCCGTCAAATATGCTTACATAGTAATTAATTTGGTATTCATGGGACTACAATTGCTCATAAACACAAACAAAGTTGCTGATTTTTAGTCTACAAGGCCGAAATTCATCATATATAGTTACATAGTTGTTGATTTTGGAATCTATGGAACTGTGATCAAATATATACACACATAGTTGTCAATTTTGAACGTATGGAACTATGGTCAATCATATATATTGATGTAATGATGACTTTGGACAAAAAAAAAGATGTTGATATATAAAATAGAGTCCATAGATGGGGGTTGCTAGAATTGGATGGATAAATAAGTAATGGTGACTAATAAACAAAAAAAAAAAAAAAGAGAACAATGTCCTAAGGAGTATTGAACAACTTTCACATAAAAAAATGAAGTACTTGTATATTATATACGGATGATTATCCCGTAGAAGAGACACGGATGGTTATCCTATGCCTAGCTAGCATAAATGGTCTTCCTTGTATTTGGAAATAAGGATGGTATTCTCGTGCTGGAGTCACGAATGAGATAAAATGATGTACCTTCATCTAAAATTCCTTATTATGTGAAAGGTAGATCAACCTCCTAGAATCTTCTAAAATGACCAGAATAAATAGATGACTTCAACTATACATATACTTTATGTTTTATTTTATTATCTGATTTATTTATCTTGCATATAGATATGTATTGTAGTGTGAATGGGGTGTGTATGTGTATCATGTTTTCTAGCTATAGAATCTCTCCTTACATGAGTTGTGAGCTAACTCATATTGATTTCACTCTTTCCAAATAGGGACATCCGAGTTTTTAACTAGCTAGACATGTTACTGCAATCAGAAATAAAGCTCCATTTGAGAAGGTAGATTACATGACTGGATGCCAAAAGACTACTTAAATTAATTTAGCTTTAATTATTAAGGACCATGTAGGAGCTAATCGGACTTTTGAAGTGGAACTATTATGGAGTTTTGGTTTAATAGTTCATTTAATTTAAATTATTTATGAAACTTTTATGACAATGATGTTGGTTTAAATTTATTTGGAGTATTACATTATATATGGATTATCAGGTATTGAATTAGAAAATTAGAAAAAAAATTCCTAGTGTCTATATTACACTTGTTATGCTGCCAAAATTTCGGCAGAAATGACACTAGGGATAACTAGTTACATCCGTTACCTTACTTCATGCCTTCGTCCCATAATGTTCCCATTTCAGTAGGGTAGGATTAGGCTTTTCGACCATAAAGTCCTGCCTATCTACTTGAGCTGCTGTTTAACATGTATCACCAATATATATATATATATATCAGAACCTTAAGGTCAGGATAGGAGGTAATGTCAATACAGTTTTAATCTGAGTTGGGATGTAGCCCATTCCATTAACTAACCTGGTCTGAAAAGCTCAAACTCTCCTCTTAAGTTTCAGGTTGTTAACTCCGACTTTGAGAAATGAAATGTCTATGGTTCCAATTCACTTTACAATCCAAATGGGTCATACCCACTTTGACACCCTCAAGACTAGAATATCAAATTCGGTCAAATAACAATCACTTTTGTAGGTATGATATGATCCTTGGGACTATAGAGGGTTTTATAGCTGTTTGAAGCTCACAAAGTTGAGCCTAAGGTTTCAATTGACCTCATTTAGCTAAGTGAGTTTTAGCTGAGTTGTTATAGGTTTATATATATGTGTGTGTGTGTGTGGCTTATAGCCATTAGAAAAAGTCAACAATATTTTTCTATTACTGGGCTGTTGGGCCTGTTTCAACCGGCTATATTTAAGCACATAAACTATTGGACTCCAACTTCAGGCATAAAACAGTAAACTTGAATTGGTGAGCTGAGGTGAGCTTGAGCCACACTCACCTCAATCTTAATGAGCTGAGCTCAAGATCAGCATTTCAGGCTTGTCACAAGCCTAAAGTGAGCCTCAGCTTATTTCTTATAAGATGAGCCTGAATTGAGCTGAGCTTCTGAGGTGGACAAAGTTCCCTGAAATAAATAATAATAATAATAATAAACTAGCTCTTTTTCTAGAAGAATTTCCTTTAGACCAAATGTATATGTATAAGATTATAAGTGTCAAAAAGGTGTCGTTGCTATCTAAAAAGAGGCACCAAATTCGAAAACACATCACTTGTTAGTCTATGGGGCACACATGAGGCATGGTAACATCAATAATTTTTTGGCTACATTTCACATTGGGCCACAACCACCACCCAAACACAAAGCTCCACACAGCTCCTCAATATAATGAAGGGATTTGACCCTCAATCTTCCATACGGAAGATAGGCGCCGCAGCCACCCACCACAGGGATGTTGGCATCGCTGTTAAACAACCACGGGAAATTCGAATATTAAATAAAATAATGATTAAACTAACAAATATGATAGATCAAAATCAATCAAATAAAATAAATATTCAACTAGTAATTGTCACATAATGAAATCAACACAACTGGAGAATCAAGATTTTTCCAGAGAACTAGTTATGAAATATTCTAATTTCAATTGCAACAAACTACAATAAAACTATTGTAGAGAAATTAAAAACAACACTATAAATAATCAACAACAACAAACAGCCTTATCCCAGCTATTTGGGGTTGGCTACATGAATCTTGTTCTACCACTCAGCTCTATTTAGGGTCATATTTGCCATTAAATTACAAGCTATGTCTCTCCTTACCACTTTAACCCAGGTATATTTTGGCTTTCCTCTAGTCCTTCTAGTACCTTCAACTTGCATTGTCTCACTGCTCATTGGTATAGTCATTGCACATGACCAAACCATCTCAATTGACTTTCCCCCATTTTATCACATATTGGTGCTACATTAAGCTCCAACGAATGGATTCATTTATAATTTTATCATTTCTATTCATGCCACTCATCCAATCTCTACATCCTCATTTCAGCCACACTCATTTTATGTATGTTTTGTTTGTTAACTGCCCAACATTCTGCTCTATAAAACATGATTGGTCTCATAAAATTTTCTTTCAATTTTAGTGGTATTCATTTTTCACACAACACTTCAAAAGCGCCTCTCTAATTCTATAAACAACATCATCTACAATATCTTCCTCCTCTTTGTGCATGATTGAACTAAGATAATGAAAATGTGCAGCGAAAAGTAACAAGTGGCCCCCAAAAAGAGTAAAACACTGTTCAGCGCTAATATTGCCCTGACACCCAGCAGACCTAAGGCATTTTTAGGGCAGCTGGGATTTGGTACAACTGCCCCTCTGTAACTTGGGTCAGTATGGCATCAGGGGCAGACACATCAGCACCAAAAAAGTGATTTGCACATTTCGGGGGATGCTTTTCACTTTTCGGTGCTGATGTTTCAGCCGCTCCATATGCCATATTGACCCTGTACGATCTAATGTGTTCGTACCTAATCCTTTGGGTTTTTACGAAGGCGGACAAAGTCTCTCCTCGTGATTACAATGTTCCTAGCAAGAATGAACGATAAGACAACCTTATTGTTCACTCTTGAAAATGGGAAATTTGGATATTATAGAGTGCTTACAATTGTCAGCAGCCTTGAATAAGAGCTCTGATACGTTAGGGACGATCATCATCAAAGTGATTGAGCTTGATAATGGAATGACAATCTCCTTCCAAAATTAACCACCCCAACAGATCAAGGATCCACTCTTCAACTAAAGGGTTCATGCCCTTGAGAAAAGAAAAGAAAAAAAAACGCATTAAAGATGGTATACAAACAAGTAACAAACATTACTTGATCACTATCAGGAATATGTAGCTCAGTATGTACCACAGGATGGTTTCTGGGGATTCCTTATCCCCTTCTTTAATGAAAGATTCTTTTATATATATAAAAAAGATGCCAATCAGGCGGACCATATTTTGACAATGTGGCAACGCAGAACTCCGCAGCAGGAGATTGATGTTGGCGTAATGCTTCCTCAGCTGTGGTTAAGGGAGGTGCTCGATTTTGACAATGCAACAGCTCTAAAGCCGGATAGTTAGAATATGTTTTGTTTTGTATATAAAATGTTTTGATGTAGTGTGAAGCCTGAATAGTGGAAATAGCTGCATGCTCTCTATTTAGTCTATAATTACACAAGGGTACAAAGAGTTCCATTTTCTAGATTTATAATTTGTAATCCAATTAGACACACACACACACAAAACCCTCTGTTGGAGACATAACCAGATGAAACAAGATAACTATGTGCTTGGGTGCTCCAAGGTGCGTTTCAGGTCCATTTCAACTTGGTGAATCGTCCATTGCATACCTTCTAATTTCTGTTAAAGGAGACCTTTGAATTAGCACAGTTCTGGGAGCTGAGCAAGTTCAACAATTGTATGTGAACTGAAGTTACCTTTACGATATCATGGTATTGTCTGGCAATCGTATCAAAATGAGGATCAACACCCTGATACTCACGAAGACGTGTAACCTGGTGCAAGAGTTCAAGCATGAAACAACAGAATCAGAAACCAGAGAGAGAGAGAGTAGAAAACATGTTTAATCAGCATTTATTGCTTCAATATCCAAGAACAGAATAGAAAAAGAAAGATCAAAGACATGCATAAAGGCATGATTGGATATTTCATGGGCTGCCATATTATGGTCTCACAGGTTCAGCTACTGCAGGTACTGCAAATCACAATGGTCAATTTCATAGTGAGCATCTATATTTTGGTTTGCAATGAAAAGGCTGATTGCCACAGATTCGAAGATCCACATGACCATTCAATAAGATAGCTCACAAGCATTTTGAATGTTTCCCTTAACTAAATCTTAGGCAGAATAATGAAGACAGATTTTGAAAAATAAAGAATGAATTACTTTTATCTTTTTGGCAAATTGTGAGCCTTATTGCCACCTTGGCAAGCAGAAAATCATCCGGGACAAACCCTAACTCCACTATCAACATGCCTGTCCCTGACACAGCTAACTATTGCTCAAGCTTGGCAAAGGAGCATAAAATGGTTCCTTACACTATTACACAGGCCCATCTATGTGCATGATTAAGTATTAATATACAACCAAATGAAACAACACATACACATGCACACATGTAAAAGATAGATCAATCAATAGATAGATAGAGATATTAAAGACACAGCTTTCTGGGACACTCAACCAGGGGAGAAGTATGAATGGTTCAGATTTCTTACATTTGACAGCTGAACTGGCTTACAAGATTCACCTATTTTTTGTTATTTTTTATTTTAAATTTTCAAAAATTTCAATGGCAGCCATTGAGAGGGAAAAATTCTAAGGGCTGGGTTGAAAAAGGCACGGTATAAACATGGCAAATCCAGATGACACCTATCAGATGCATGGTCTGAATTGATCACATCAGCAACCCATGTGGCTATATAAGAAAGGGGAGGCTATCTGCAAGTCCGAATGGCCGTCCAGAAAACCTTTATGTTACAGATGAATGCTTCACCAAATGAGTTCAAATTCGATCCTCAAGAAGCTGAAGTAACCCCAAACAGAATCCACAATGTCATACATAGCAAAACATTACATTAAAAGCATTCTAAGGAAACATACTGCTTTATTGTATGCAGTGGAAGCTTCCTCTGTAGCCTCTTTAAGATACTTCCTGCAAATAAGAATCAAGCTGGTCAATCAAACTACCTCTTTAAACTAAACATAAACATAAACATATTAAGATCATCCAGTCATCATAAAGTACCTAATCTTATGGAGAGCTGGTATTGAATCTTGGGTATAAGTGTCACGCAGAAGAAGATGCTCCAGAACCCTGAGACCAAGATTGGCCACACGAGAAGCAATTTAATCAGCATGTCATGCCCAGCACAACCAAAAGCAAACCACATAACTAAAAATGCCAGGAAAATAGTTGTCATTCTACAGCTAACACATAGTATCGGACTCATTAAGGCTGCATTTGGAAACCATATGAGCTAAAATCATTTTGTCCTGGTTTGTCAAAGCAATTGCTCATATAAGTCCATGGTTTAAATGGAGTCATTGCCACCTGAGCTCATTCCAGTTTTTCATTAACATTTTTGCATGACAACATGTTAGATGAACAACTTATGCAACCAAATGCTTTGAATTACCAAAATTGATTTCAATTCACATGCTTCCAAATGCAGCCTAAAGTTTTTTATTAGATAAAGATAATTATTTTAAAATAGAAAGGAAACACAGCCGAAATTAACATGAAAGTAAGAAAAAGAAAGTTACAAACATAGATTTATACAGTCAGTAGTCAGAACCATGCAACACAAATATAAACATCCAACATCAAAGCATTTGTCGCGCAGAGAAAATTCATGATACTAGTAACTTCGGAGAGTCTGTGTCAACAATTGCAGCTACTGGTCAATGGATCAAGCGAATCATTTTTTATAGGAAAAGGATTCATTAAAGCCCAGTCTGGTTGCCATGAAAAGATTTTCTCATGACAAAATTTTCTCAAAAAATCATTTTTAAGCTGTCTGATAGCCATGACACGTTGGTTTTTTCATGTTTTTCTTATGATTCTTTTCTTTCCTTTTCTTGTGGGATTTTATTTTCTATTCTTTTCTTATCTTTTCTACACAATTCATGGCAACCAGACTGGGCCTAAAGGAAAAGAAAAGGGAAGAGTGAGAAACCCCCAAAACAAAGACAAGACTTTTACAATAGCTTGCCTAAAAGAATATAGCCCAAAATGTCAAAAGTAGATTGAACAAAAAGAACCTAAAAAATTAACCTCCTTTGATTACATAGTTCCGTCCTGCATACAAGTCTGATATCAGATTCCTTCAAACTTCTCAAGGAAAGATGACCAATGGAACAGTAATACACTTATATGACGCACCACCCTATCGTATGAAACAAACTTGTCTTTAAAAAATCTTTTTTTTTTCAAGACGCTCCATTGTTCCAACATATTGCAAAAAGGAAGCATGCAGCACAGCATCCATCACGGCACCAAACCCGCAAGGTTCCACCCATCTATGGAATCAATCAACTTCCTTAGAAACACCCAAGAAGCTCTAAATAAGGACAGGATACCTGACAAACCTGAAATGAGAAGATGATCAACTTTTTCTTTTCTTTTCTTTTCTTTTCTTTTTCCTTTTTTTAAGATGGTGATTTACTGATCGACTAAATCCCCATCTTGTTTGCAAAGAAAACCCATTTTGGTAAGGCACATACCCTTATGAATAAGATGGTCAATGTGAGAATTTTATCTAGGAAGTTTGTCCAGAGAGTAAAAAAAAAAGGACTTTGCTATGAACTAGAGATCTCCAAATCAATTTAGCCAGGATAGAATTGGCCACCCAAATTGCAACTAAGACGTAAACAATCTAAAGATGAAATCCCTTGACAAACTATAAGTGATTTCATGCTTCAATTCATAGAATAAACTTGTCACAAATTATTGCCTGCATCCTAAGGTTCAGCAGGCATTGAGATACGCCAAACAGTATCAGCGGTACAATGCAATTGAAACTTCAATCAGAAGACAAATGGGAAACAAACCTCAATTTCCAATTCATTGTCTCGCACCTTTTGCACAGCCATGTTTTTCTTAGTTCATCCTATTCCATTTATAAAAATAAAATATATATTAGAGGTTTTTTCTTTAAGCAGCTGATAACTAATTAAAAGGTATGTAAATCAAAGTCTGCACTCAAATTAAATTCTATATCTATCCAGGTAGGTAGACAGATACAGATGTATACTATGCACATAATAGCAGCTGATTAATAAGAGCAAACTTACATATTGATGCTGATGTTGCAGCTTCAAATCCTTAACAAGTTTAGTAAGCACCCCAAATATCTGTTCTAGGACCTTAGATGGAAACAAGTATTTAAAAGTAATTAGCATCAATCACAACAAATCCACCACCAATGAAGGTAAAACTTTATACAAAGCAATACTTTAACAAGATTGTATGCCGAGTTTATATGCTGAGAGAGAGAGAGAGAGAGAGAGAGAGAGAGAGATTATACACATACATTATAGTATTCTGCAAACTTCCTATCTGCTGCATAGAGGTCCTCTCGCAGAGCTGCCTCTTCCCTTTCAATTTCCTCAATAATTAACTTTACCCTGACAAAACAAATCGAACTGGAATTAGAATCCTTAGACTGTAGGATTCATAAAGATTTTCCTTGGAGATTAAGGAAAAAATATAAAATATACTGGAAAAAAAAAACATACTAAAAGAAACAAAATATGGATATATTTTCCACAACCCACCATATAACAACATACGTCTATCATTGCACCAATAATTATTAGCATTATGAGATAACAACCAACTGAACATATTGGAAAAAATCCTAAATTTAAATTATTTACAAACAAAAACTCTTCCTAACTTTCAAGTCTTAAATGCAAATAAAAAAATTCCAGATTTCCATGTAAAGGACCTTAGTCATAGAAGGCTTCCAAGGAAAATCTTGTTTGATTTGATATATTGATGACTGCTGCAAAGAAAGCTATGGTTTTATATGTAGAGTTTTAGAAAGAAGAGAAGTCCCAAAAACTTTAACTAAACAAATATCAGCCCCATATCACTTAAAAGGCTTTATGTGGATTTGTTTTCCTTGAAATATATAGCTCAACTCAAATATAATCTCATACCAACTATATGGGATTGTCTACATGAATAATGTTTAATAATTCCCCTCTACATAGGACAATACAGTCTGTTAAATCCTAAACCATCAAGTCTTTTTGCACTACCTCAACCCGTGTCCCTTTTTTTCCATAGGCAAATAGGTCACCAGCTAGTTGTTAGCAAGTGACAATGGGTTTTGAACCCTGGCTTGTGGTACAAACCCCCACACATTTTTCCAACTTAGCAAGTCAGCATCTTCATTGCCTTCCCCTTATCCTTTTACAGACTTCAAACTGCACCAAATTTCTCTTTCCCACTAGGCCTATACTAGTCTTCATTGCTTGTGACCAAACCATCTCAATCAACTTTCCCTCATCATGTTATTTACTGGGGGTTGCCCCTATGTTCCTATCAATGCTTACATTTCTGATTTTATCCTTCCAACACTCTAATTTATAAAGCATGGTTGGTCATATGGCAGTCTTGTATAAGTTCTCCTTAAGTCTGATTGGTATGCATCATGTGCACAGCACTCCAAAAGCACTTCTCTACTTTGTCAACCCTCGTTAATTCTAAAGACAACATCCTCTTCAATCTCCACCTCCTTATGGATAATAAAACCAAAATTAAATTAAAAAAATGGCCACTTTGGGGCATCTTTTGGCCATCAACCATAAATATTCCCTTCTTTCTACTCCTCTGTGTACTGCCTCTACATTCTATCTTAGTCAACTGATCTCAAGGCCATTTGATTCTAAGGCATCTCTCCATCATTATAACATTAGATTTACCCCTCTCTAATCTCATAAATCAAAATTTGTCTAATCTCATTAATCAAATTTGTGCCCTCAGAGAACAACATAGACTGTGCACTGGCTCCTATATACACCTAGTTAACGCATCCCTAACCAACGAAGAAAGATAATAACATGTTGACATCCTGGGGCAGGCATACTGCAAGTGAAAAGCCATCTCTTCCCTAGCTATTCTCATGCTAGTCACTGCTCCATAATACATTTCCTTAATCATATTAATATCTCAGGTTGAGACCCCTTTCTTTCAACTAATTTTCTGATAATATTTTTATGTCTTAGTCTTTGCTTAAATATTCTCTTAAAATTTATAACATTGCTCATTTTGATGCCGTGATAATACTTAATGTCTCCTTTATTCTCACATATAACCACCATGGTGCTTTCTCTATTCACTGCACATGTTGAACCATGTAATGAACATACATAAGCCAACCTTTTACATGCACTTTCCAGCCTCTATTTGGATATCATCTGTTCCTAAAGCCTTTCTCGTCTTAATCTTTCCCATAATTTCTCTAATGTCATATAAGCTAATTTTAGGAAAGACTATGGATTACAGATCTAATCTGAGCCAATGATTACCCTCCTATATCTAAACTCTTAACATAGAAGTCATTTCATAAGTTCTGATAATAGATTCTCGAACTTTCTTAATCTTCCATAATTCACCAAAACACTCTAATCCTCACTCTTGATCCATCTATTTATAAAATTTACTTAAAATCTAATGCTTTCACAGGCAATCATTAAAGTGAAATAAAAGAAAGGACCCATGAATAAAATGCAGACATGGGTTTTTATACTCAGATCAAGTCGTATGACTTGACCAAATCTTGCAATAACCAAAATTTGAAACTTACAGCTCAATTGTGAGTCATATGATCAAAAATTTTACTGCAATCAGGCCCCCATTCATTGTTTCTTCTATGGTTTCATTTAAATCTTAGGTATCCAAATAGTAAAATGCATAATTTTAAACAAAGTTGTAAGAAGAGTGGAACAAGCTAGATGCTCTCAGACCTATTACCAACAGTAATTATGGCAATCAACGCATGCATTAAACAAAGGGTTTACATAGAAAAATAAAATAAAATAACACTAAATTGTTTGAAACCCAGACCAGACCAGACCATTGAATTGTTCAGACCTGAATAATTCAAGATCATACTGCTCACGTCTGTGCCAGAACATTAATTACCCACTTACAGCCACCACCAGTGCTGTAAGTTGTAATCTTTTATAAAAAAGCCCAGTTTCTGCCAAACATCAGCATTGCAAACACTAAAAATATGTTACATTTGGTTTATTTAGCTGCTACTATCGCATTAGACTATTAATCTCATCTTCTGAAATGGGTGGAAGTAGGGGTGGCAATGTTTGACATGACCTGTGAACCCGACACAAACCCAACACAAAATAACCAGGTTAGGGTTGACTGTAAATGTGTTTTGGGTCAAATCAGGTCAACCCGCTTTGACATGATTAATAAATGGGTTGGGTTCGGGTTGAACCATATGGTTGTATACCCTTAACTTGACACAACATGAATATGACCCACCAACATGAATTATCACATAACCTGCGAACCCAACACGGAATAGGCAGGTTAGGGTTGACTGTAAACATGTTTCGGGTCAAAGTGGGTCGACCCACTTTGACACAATTAATAAATGGATCAGGTTAGGGTTGAACCATATAGTCATATACCCTTATCTCAACACAACACGAGCCCAACCCGCCAACACGAACCACCCCTAGGTAGAAGACAGCTAGGTTCAGATGTGAAGGCCAAAAAGATTAAGTGAACAGAGACCAAATCTTGATTTTGAGTTTAAGTACAGAATCAGTTTCCTGATTTTCAATCCTATTTCCTTCTACTTCTATTTTTCTACATTTGCACCTATTTTATAGTTTACTTTAGTCATGGAATCATGATGATGACCTGAGTCAGCCAGGTAGACCCAGATGGTCAAACAGGAATCACCCAGCCCAGCCCAGCCCTTTTTACAGGTTTAGAAACAGTGGATTAAGAGTGACTTGACTATAACTTCAGGAATAGTCTCATATGCTTTGATCTCTCAAAATAGAGATTTCAGCAGTAGCATATTAATGGTATTGGAAAACTGAAACTACAACCGATTAATGAAAATGTAAAGTTGCAAACAAATCATGCTAGTTTTCTAAAGCTTGATGCAAGGATGACCAAGGTCACTAATGATGTTGCAGGGCATGCTAGAGGCCATTTCTTTTACAAAGGGAAAAACTAAAAGTAGGAAAACAAGAATGCAACAAATAGTGTTAAAGCACTGTTAAGGCAAGATGATGTCAATTAGCTCCAGTAGTAGTGTCATCCACAAGGAAAGACTAAAAGTGCAAGTGAACAAGATAAAGTCATAGAATGCATTTCGAGGTTAAAAATGTTATGACCAAATTAGAGAATAAACAAACCTTTCTGGAAGCCGAGCACTTGAAATTTGACTACTGGATGAAGAGTCTGCAGCATCAAAGTAGCGGTATTATAATGGAACATATACATACATACATATACATATACATATATAGTATATGCGTAAACTTCAAGACCCACCAATGTCATCCATTACAAAGGCATCAGCTAACTTATCACATTTATCTTTTAGGCGAGCCTCAATCTCACGGGCAAGTGACATTTGATAGTCAGCTGTGTCCTACAAGGATAAGAGCCAAGTCTCAGAAGTTTTTCAAATGGTTTAGGATGAAACTACAAGCTCTACTAAGTTTAAAAAGTTTAAAAGGAGAGGATTTGCAGAACCCTTCAAATCTGACCATACAATAAAATTTGAATAGACATCATACAGATTCATGCAGAAAAGATGTTCAAAACTTGATGCACTTCGACACAAATTTGACCTCAGAAGATACACAAGTTAAAAAGAACAAGATAAGGAGTAACATACTACAGTAAATGGGGTTTGCTGGAGTTGAGTTTGCCATAAATAACCAGGTGTAACTCCAAGAAAACGATTTGGCACTCCACCAACTCCAGGTTCTACTGCATCGGTAGTACTGACAGGAAGAGCATTATTCGCCACACCTGCAGTGCTATTCAACAAACTAGTTGTATAATTTGTTGAATTAGAGCTTGAGCTGATTGTGACACTGGTACTTGTACTATCAAGTGAGCTCCTTGACATTATACTCCATTTCTCAATTTCTTCCTCGTGGATTTCTCCATCTTTAGAAAGAAGAGGAAGTCTCAATCTTTGAGCTGCCTCCGCAACAACAAGCCTGTGCTCTAGAGACTCGTAAACCTGGAATTACCTAGAAATGTTACAGACAGTCTAATCAAATCAAAACTACATAAGCACTAAAAAAATTAATCATTCCTACACGATAGCTCAAACAAGATCTAAACTTCAAACTTGTATTGGAAAACAACTTTTTTTCCGGATAATTGACAAAAAAATAATAAAAGGTTCCAACAACAGAGTTTACTCTAACCTATTAGCAGGGATATTAGTTGCTTCACTACCCCATTTCAATTCAAAATAACCTTATCCATAGGTAAATAAATTATTACACTATCTTAATTTCCTTCAAGTTAGGATGTAACAATAGCAGGTAGCATTGTTGCACATGTTGCATAACCAGATATATTTCAAGAAAAACACTTTTTGCATGGAAAAGAATTATTTAAATCGTTTCTAGTGAAAATTTTAACATAGATGTCCTTGGAAATATAGTGTTTGTTTGGAAACCCCCTCCCCTCCCCCAAAAAAAAAAAAAAATCCAAACTGTACTTGTTTTCCATTTCATAGTCTTAGTCTCATAAATGTCATCTCTCATGTTCCAGAAATGTCTGTGATTGAGTAAATAGCTCAACGAACGAATGGATCAGATCAAATTGAAAAATGGAAAGATTTGTACAAGTTAAATGTTTCGTCACCATTTTGTGGAAAATGTTAGGTATGGATATGTTAGATAAAATAACACATGTTCCTTTCTTTCTTCTTTATCAAAACACCTTGATGGAATTGAAAGCAAAAGCAAATCAAACCCTACCCATTATAACAAATCATTAAATCTAAAGATACTATATAATAATATCGTAGAAAGAATAACACACATAAATCAAAAAATATGAGACTGATGCCATGGCCAGCGTGGTGTTTTCACATTATACCACCTCAAAGCAAACTATTGCATATGGGAATCATGATGTCATATAGCTTACTATGATGTCATCAGTCCCATTTCTAATGACTTACATTGGAATGATATTATATCTACATCCCAAAAATCTCTCTTAAATCAACTTGGAGCAGGGCATTCCAATAGCTGATTTACAGAAAAATTTTGCTGAAAGGTTAAAAGAAGAAGAAGAAGAAGAAGTCACGGCTGGCTTGGAAAACTCAGATCCATGAATGCCACTCCTAGTTGATCTAATTTTCTATGAAGCTTCAAATGAAATGTTTACCATATTTCCAAAGTCTGAATTTAAGAAAAACATAAACATCTTTGTGGCTCAACATAATAACTCATCCAGTTGACTTGGTTCAAGCAATGTTGATCTATTTACAGATAACTCAGTCAAACAAAAAACTTTACAAACTAAAGATTCTAAAGAATCATGAGTATACTTGAAATGATTATTTTTTTCTCACTGAAATTGTTTATCCCACATAATATCCTATTAACATGGGGATTAATTTACACGAACCTAAAAAAGTAAAATTTAGTATGTCAGAGTCTTCTGACTTTGAGCCTAGCCAAACTTGAAAACTGGATGCCATTAGTCCCACACTGAACGTATTCACAAAGGCTGCATTTGGCAGCCACCTGTAATGATATCATTTCATTTGAAATTCGCAAGGTATTTGTAGTCACAAGGGATGGTTCAAAATTGAAGTCAGTCAGATTTGCGACGATTTGTGCTTGATAACTTAAATCATTTCATTTTACAGAAAAACTTAAGATGACTTCATTTCTAATTTTAGTTAACAAATCAGTA
>JAOXJP010071596.1:0-15281 GCA_025762735.1 Platanus orientalis
CTAGGACTTAACCCAATACTTATTGTAAAAAACAATTTTTATCAACTAAGCTATATACTATTGATAATTTTAAAATATTTAGTATATTATGTATGTAAAAGTTTGGGCCTCGGGCCGGGCAGAGCTTTTTTGGGCCAAGTTGAGGGCCAGGCTCAGGCTGGCCCGGCCCATGCCCACCCCTACATATGAGCTACACCCCCGTATGGCAGTACTGATTATAATTAAATTATATTATATTTAAATAAATTCAATGGTAGTTCGAGCGCTCTACCATATGAACTACAGCATTTGTTTGGTCTTAACCACTTTTAATGGGACCTACTAGAAAATAGTAGAAAATAACCATGGATACGAGATGGTACTTCTCAATAATACTAATCGGTGGAAATGGCTTTATGGGCTTTTAGGCCCAGCTTCAATGGGCGAGGGACTAATCTGCACTTATAGAGAGGCTCACTGGGGCTGAGATTAATCTGGGGTCTAATTCCAACTGGGCCTGACTAGGTCGCAAAAGTTTCAAACACTTGCCAAGCCCCGTAAGAACTAAGAAATGAATAGCACAAACCCATGTATCTAGTCTTTTGGCATTATGTGCCTGCGTCTAGCTACTTACGTCCTGGTTAATAAGTCTTGAACAAAGCTCAGCCTGGTCAGAGCTCTGCCCATTAATATCCCTACATATCCCACTACCACAGAGGATTCTACCAGATAAGGGTATATTTTTATCCACCCAAAAGAGTTCCATTTATTAGTTTTTCAAGAGCTAAAGTCAGCTATAAGACCTTTTAACCACCCAAACACTTGGAATCGGAAAGGATGTTTCTGTCTAGGATTTGGTGTCCAGGACACCAGGGGCCATCATATAGAATATAATGCATATTCCATATTCAAAAAAATGCATCACTCACCCATTTTATTCCATATGAGGTCCCCTGGTGTCCTGAACAGAATTCCTTTCCCTTTTGAGAATTACAACTTGGGAAAGGCCATGGCCGGTAGAAAAAAGGCCCGTGTATGTAATAGTTAAAATCATTTGATTAAGATGTTTATCTAATAGGCAATGCAAGAGAATCCGTGACATATCAGAGAAATTGCAGGACTACTTACAGGTAAGAGATGTACAACGCTTATCAGGTTACAATTCAAAATGCAATCTACTCTAAAGACTGCTTGGTGATAAGGAATCAAATAATAGAACCAACTCTTCAGAGAAATAGGCCAGCTAGGCTGGATCAAATGTGGCCCAATGAATTACCAATTGTTAGCATTGAATTTTGACACAAGATTTTGTTATTTTTTAAAGAACATAAATACAATGAACAATATATGATTCTGTAAACAATAAGTATTTATTTTAGATAACCAGAAACTTGTAAATAAAATAAATATGAATGACTTACAAACCGGATGAATTGAGAAGTCAGAAATAGCAATTGATCAAGGCTAGTGTTTCACACTATATCTTTAAGACAGATTTTACCCCTCGCAGTGGTGCTTATGAACTTCTCGAACGTCTACCTCCTAGGATATAAGTGGGTCTCAAGTGTTCTAAGACAACAATAAACAAACAAAAAAGACTAGATTCGCCATGGCGAGTCTTTATGGATAGAAGACCTGTAATCAAAATCAGTCTAAAAAACAAAACAGTTGGGTTAGTCCCCCTGTAAGTAATTATACTGACTATAGATAATATGACCTAAGAGAGATAAGTCTAAGTACTAACAAGTCCAAAATCAATATGAAACTAAATAGAGAATGGTGAATAAAGGTAATCATTCTAGTACAAAACTGAACAATGGATAGATATCAAACTAAAAACGATGGTCCAATACAAAGTTCTAAATTCATATAAAGAATTCTGATTTCACAATTCGGAGTCCAATGTTAAGTACAAATAATAGTCGGTATTCAGACAAGTAGTTCAATATGAAGATCTAAGTCCATGAGTTCAATGACATATGTTAGTTTCAAAGGATTTAATGTTCAATGATTCGAAGTATCTAAAGTTCAATGACTGAAAATGTCAAAAGTCTAATTATTTGAAGTGTTCAATGTCCAAATGTCTCAAAGGTTCAAAATCTAAATGTTTCAAAGGTTTAAAGTCCAAATGTTCAAAGGTTCAAAGTCCAAATGTTTTAAAGGTCCAAAGTCTAAATGTTTTAAAGGTTCAAAGTAAAGTATCTATATGCTCCAAAGTCAAAATGATTCAAGAGGTCCAAAGTCCAAATAACACACACCCTTGCTCGAAAGTTGGGGCCTAGAGGTGTCCAAAGGGGTCAAAAGTAAAGTATCTATATACTCAGGTCAACCCCACAAGTAGAGTCCAAATCTCATGCCAAACCTCAAGAGTAGAGCCAAAATCCCTCATTGTAACCCCAAGGGTAGGGTCCATATCTCCTGGTTATCCCTAGAAGTTGGGTTAAAATCCCACGTAACAAAAAAAAACATGGTCTGGAGCACTTTCTCACACTTAGCCTTGTGAGTAGGCTCAAAGATTCAAAGGTCATACTTAACCTGGTGACAAGGCTTAAATGGTTGATGGTCACACTTTCCCTATGATGGGGCTTAAAATGTCGTGCCCTGAAACCCACACCAAAAGGGCCATGAATTTCGACACATGACATTAAACATTCATTCATTCATTCTTAATCTGTAAATTCAATATAAATTTTTTGCTCATTCTTTTCATTTATACGCAACAGAATTACATATTATAAATCATAACCATCTATATCCCATAATCAACTTGTAATAAAATTTTTATAATTCTATAAACCTAAAAATAATCCATAATCATGTCCTGACATTTCCATTCACATAAACTAATAGTTTGACATAAATTAAACCATGGTTTAAAAATCAATTATCAAGCCTAAACCAAAATCCACTAACTTATTACATTCTTTTAAATAAACTAAAATAAAATACTAAACTGAAATAAAATAAAGTAATGTTTCAATGTCTCATAGTATATATCCAATCTTTTAACTCTCCAATCTTGTCTACCAGCATCGCTATGCAACTATCTCCTCATCATCTCTAGTACTAAATTTGGGGTGAGCTTGACAAACTCAATGGGTAACAATAAACTAAGGTATAACGGATCAAGACTTTTTCACAAATTAAAACTAAACATATAGTTGCATAACTTTTAACAATATGCAGAACTGAACAGTTATATATAAAGCATATACTGAACTGAAAACATTAAAAGATAAAAACATATAAATGGTCTAAACAGAGTAAAACAGGTGTATATAACTGAACTGAACATGTAAAACTGATAGATAAACCAATACAGATAACAGTTACATAAGCCAATATAGATAACAGTTACACCATTTAATCCCTGGTGCAAAGGGTCACATGATTCACCAATTTTATCTCTGGTGAGAAGAGTCACATAATACACCAATTTTATCTCTGGTGCAAAGAGCTACATGATTCACCAATTTTATCTCCAATGAGAAGAGCCATATGATAACCATTTATAATCTCCGGTAAAAGGGTCATTCACACCATAAGCTAGGTGTGCTGAGCATCATCAATGTTTTCCCTTTAATGATGAAGGGTGGCTTATAACAAAACTATAGCAGAAAACTATCAACAATAACTAAAAATAATAACAATAACAGTACAGAATATAAACAAATTCATAACACTTTAGATTATAGATGTTGATCCTCTTAAGCACAAAACTATGGAACAATCAGATTTTTACATTAATCATGAAGAACATATCACATTTAGATCATAAATCAATCATATAAACACATACAATTATTTCCAATTTAAGAGAATGGTCTCTATAATCCTATGGAAACAATTATCAAAACTAAAAGTATTTATGTTCTTGAAAACAAAAAAATAGCTTTTTAAAATCAATGATTCCAAAACTTCAAACAGATTAAATCTTGTAGCAAAACAATCCTTAACATGTAGAATATTAATTTAAACAATATAGAACCTCAGAATTTACAAAATAATTTATTTTCTTTTAAAACAAATTCGAAACTAGTGAAGAATGGTTGTAAATCCATTAAAAAATAGAGTAGTTATTTACAAAACAATTTGGATCAGTTTCAGGAACCTATGTCAATCAAAAATGAAATTAGTTTAGTGTCCCCTACCTCTTGGTTGATACAAAATTCATTCCAAGCTTTGTTCTTCAGAAAAATCCCCAAATTTTTGTAAAACCTAGTTTTTCCTCTTCATTTTTCTTTAAAATCCCTACTCTTGCAAAACTTTTTCAAAAGATCATATTTCTGATGAGTCTCTATGTTTTTATAAGCCTAAATAACAATCCTACTTTTCAATTTTGTGTTTAAGTAGGTCTCTAGTGAAAAAGACCTTAAAATTTTGTAAAAATTGTAATTATACGGAATTTTAGCTTTGATGACATCATCCGATTAGAATTTTTCTAGCACAGACACCCGATGGAAAAACGGTCATAACTTTCTCTACAAAACTCAGATTTACTCACTATTTTTTTGTTGAAAACTAGACTTCAAGAGCTTTCCAAATCCATAAGGTTTGATCTCTAATTCATTATATATATTTATTAGTGTATTTTTAAAGTTACCTCAAAATCTACTGATTCATACATATGAGATGACATTGACACTTTTTTTGAAATATTGGCATAAATTTTTCTAAGAAACTTCAATTCACTCACTGTTTATTGCATTGGAAAGTAGACTCATAAATCTTTCCAAGCATATATTATTAGTAAGGTGATTCCGACGGGATTGATAGATATTGACTTCTGAAGTTGTGTCATCTGTTTGGGATAGTTTCAGAAATTGTCATGTCTTTAACCCTTTTTTTTCCTTTCTTAGTAAATTGTCTTTAACTTTTTCATTTGGTGTCTGTTTTTCTTAACGTTTTTTGCGTATGGCTCTAGACATCCATGCCTATCAAAAGGTATAATTTTCACTCATAGATTCTTTCTACATTTTTGTTAGTGCCTTTCTAAGTTGCTCCAACATTCATATTAGCATACATGCATTAAAGTGATACTATATGTGTACAGAACTTATGTGACATCTATTAGCATTCTAAGTGTGACACGTGTACATTAATATGTGTGTCATGATGTAGGGTGTTACATAAAATGGGTCAAAGGTTCAAAATTTGATAAGGTTCACAACAATGAGTTTAGAGAATCACATTTTTTATAATCAAAATATCTCTACAGTACACAAATAATGTAGGCATAGTATTTACATGATTCAATCATTTAAAAGATTTGTAATTCACTTAGATTTGATGTTAATATATGGTTTAATGTTCATAAGGTTGGATTCACAATACTTCGCTGAGATTTCATATAAAGCGAAAATTCAAAGTATATAATAAAATTTGATGGTTCACACAGTTAGTATGATCACATGTAGAGCATAGAGTTCAATGGAATCAATGGATTCAATACAAATTTACAGAATTCAATAGGTTCAATAGCTTTCCAAAGGATCTAAGTGTAGAGAAAAAACCAAATATCGTATATAGTGTTCCCAAGCAATGGAAAAAAAAAACAAGGTTTTCTACTAAATGGATCATTAATAGTGTAAATAAATAAGGATTCCTAATTCTACATAGATTTTTAGAGATTTACAAGGTGGAATTCAAATTTGGATGATCTAATGGATTCAATGAAGGAAAACAACTCACACCATGGTTAAGTGAAATACTTACTTACAAAATTGGTGTAGATATTAGGTTTTAACAAGATTCAATTGTTCTAAGCAAAGAATTCCAAAGATAACAGAGAATTTAATCACAAACCACGTGGATTTAAGAGATTCAAAGGGGAATTACCTCACACTAGTTATAAGAAGCATAATCACTTATTAGGTACACTTAAAACCATAGATCAAGCATGGTTAAATAGCTTAGAAGAAATGATTTCCAATAATCTCAAAGGATCCAAAGATAACATCACTAAGTCTGAAAATCACTTGAGGAAAATACATCACATCAACCATAGTAAGATCACTTACAATTAAGCTTGGCTCCTTCAAATTCTCCTTTTCAGGAATTCCTCAATTTACTTCCTCTATAAATTTAATATAGATCATATGAGAAAACATTCTAGATTAAGAATCTAATATCAAAATCCTCAAATTATAGCTCACATAGCTTAGATCTAAGAAATTCAAGCTCACCTTAGCTTAGGAGAGCTAAATCCCCTCATTTTCCCCAATTCTCTTTTATCTCTTCCTCTCTTAAGTGTATCTTAACTTAATTTAGGCTAAAATAATGTAATATACCCGTTATTGTATGAAATTACCCCTTGCTAGAAGGTTTCAGGCGAAATAGGAAAGAATCCCCCTTTTTTTTAACCTGGGAGTCTGCGACTGGTCCCTCGATTCGTGATTGCTCATAAATATAGCCTATCAATGCTCACACTATGCGAGAATGCAAATTCCATAAAGTTACACTTTATGGTCTCTCACAAGCAGTCGGTCGCATCTAGTTGCGACCATTTGCAACACCCCTCCATGACCACTCGCGGGGGCATTGAGTTTTATGGTTGGGTCTTTTCTGATCCTTCATTGATCAATGGGTTCCACATATGCACAAGGGCTTGTATACATGGTTGTCCAGGGTTTCCTAAGGTTTTCTATGGTCTTTGGGTCGGGTCAAAACAATACAGAAGCCGTTTTATCGAGTCTGTCCATGTAAAAAAAAAGTGTAGGGTGTTACATTTTAGCCTTTGTCTCAAAGACTAAATGCGTTTAGGTTCAATGAACCTACATGTTCCCAAGGCTTACAAATTCCAATGTGTATTGATGCATGTTCATGTAGGACTTTTGGAAGTAACTAGGCTCAAGGTGTATGGAAAAACATGGGTCCTGACCTAGTAGAAGTTGTGAGTAGCTTGCCTATTGCCAGCCTTGAGTGTTTGCAACCTGCTTGTTTGAAGTGGGCTAAGTCTGTGGACATCAGGATTGCTCAAGACCCATGCTTGCATCCTTCTCATACTTTTGGGATTAAGTGCTCACATGCACTAGGCCTTTGGCTTGCACCTAAACCTTAGCTCATATGCTCATAGCTCTTGTCCTTGTAAACTTGTGCATGGGCCTTACTTAAGGCCCATGCTTGTTGGGCTTTATTGTTATCAGGTCTAGCCTGACCCAATTACTCGCACACTCTATGGTGCTTATAGCTCACACCACGAAGTGTAAAGTATGCTTTCAGTTCCCTTGTACCCGTGTCCACACTCGTGGATGTGTGTGTATTTGTGTACATATGTGTTCGATGAGTTAAGCACTTTCCTAGACTTCCACATGCGTGAAAGGTTCCCAATAGACATAAGTAATTATCTAACTAGTGAAAATAATGTTTTTCTTCAAGAAATACTCTCGATAGGACCCACTAAATTGAAGGGTCCAAATTGACAAAAACTATTCCATTTGTAAGATAATAGACCCACTGATGGGGACATTAGGCCTCGAGGAGATTCAGGACTGAGGCAGCACAGGAGGAGGAAGAGATTTATCCCACTCATATGGTTTGAGTAGGGTGGGGATTGTTCTAGAGTCACCCAGATAGTTCAGGGGCCAGACATTCTTGTAAACATTTACTTCAGTCTTTCATTTATTCAGCATTTTATTTTATTTTCGTTAGTTTTATTTAGTTGTAACTTCATTTTATGAACTTTATTATGTCATATGGGATATAGGGGGACATTATATTGTATTAGGAGTGAAGCAGAGAGAAGCGGGGACATGATTCATATTGTTCCAAGAGTATAATTGTTCATAGGGGTGGAAATTAGGTTTTTTTATAAGGGTGCCACTTTAGGGGTATATGTCTCATTTGACATAAAAATTATGAAGCCTTAATTAGAGTAGGAATATGGGGGTCTTTATAAGCCTCTTGGTTGTCTCCAAATGAATTTTAATGAATGGAAATTGATTTTGCTAATCCTTTTTGAAGTTGGAACGGCTGGAGAGGAAGAAGACTCTCTTTCAACTTTGATACTCCCAAAACTTGAAAAGGTTGCCCTCAGAGTAAGGTTTGACACTTAGGGTGGAGGCCCTTATCTAATTTGTTGTGTTCTCTATCAATTTGTGGTTTATTTCATCTTTCCTAGAATTATATATGAGTTTTTTCATCAAAGTGAGTGTTATTTCATGTGATTAGGCAAGATCGTCAAATTTTTTAATTGTTATTTTCAAATATCCAACAAATTTCTAAAATTTTAATAAAGTTAGATCATAATTCACAATGTGGGAACCTTCATTCACTTTATAGTAGTTGCTTCACAACGATTGATTTTATGCTAATTCAGATTCCCATAAAATAACCACCCAGAATTTTTTGGATAACATTAGTTCATCACTTTGACACTTTTATTTCACATCATACAAGGCTTTTGCTAACCCCATAAATTATTTTTGAGTTGATTATAGTCTTATATTAATTTTCAACGTGTTGGACAACAATTTAAAGCCCTGTTATAAACCTTAATATAGCCACAAACCCAAATTGTTCAACACAGAATTTTCTGTGCAATGATCATCATGCCTACTTCATGCTATTATTTGGAACTCTTTCTTTTGTTATTTTTCATGGATATGAACATCAATTAGACCTTTAATAATGATCTAAATTAACATGCAAACCAACCTTAAAAACCCCTCCCAAACAGTAAGTAAATTGTCATTGAAAAGTAATTGATAATGATGTTTGTGTAGTTCAATTCTGAGCATTGGTAATATATTTCTTTGCATGCTTGTTGGTAGTTTCTTTTCTTTTTCTTTATAACTGATATTTCTACATGTTAGACCCTAAAAAATGTACCTAAAACTTGAACTTAAAATAAACATTATTAAGAGTAGGAATATAACTTCTACCTTAAAGTTAAACTTAACAATTTAGGATCTTAACTCCTTACATACATCACCCTAATGTACTTGTCCCGCATCACCCAATGTGTGAGTACCCTGTAATAATCATGGGCCTGACAAAATATTATGCTTGGTTGAAATCAGTTGCCCCCATTGAATGTGTGAGTACCCTTCTATTGGAATCAGTTGCCCCCTTCAATGTGTGAATACCCCATGATTGGAATAAGTTGCCTCCCCCCCACCCCTTATTAGAAACGAGTTCACGTCATCTCTAATTTGACTGAACTGGTACCACTCCAGTCTCTGCTCAAACTGTGACACAATGTCAAAGAAAGGGTGCAATAATAAAAGAAGCAAATTAATGAACCAAAACTAAATAAAATAAAATGAAAGGAGCAAATTTTCGGTCAGGATGGTGTCTAGGGGTGCCAAATGACTTCATTTGGAATAAAATGGGTGGGAATTTTAAAATCTAACAACTACCCATTTTGTTCCATGTAAAGTCACCTGGTGTACTGGACTCCAAATCCTGGATAGAACATCTATTTCAATTAATAAATACACAAGTACTTATTAATTGTATATTTACTATAATACCCTCCTTTAACCCATGTGTATAGGCTCAAACACCCTTTGTCAGGCCACATGTCACGCACTAATTGCTAATGGGGTGGTACCTTTTCAGAGAATCCTTACCCCAGGATCAGATTAGGTGCGCCCCTTAATGGGTGCCAAGAGTGTGCCCACGACCGGCAGGTGACACATCACATTGAAAAAGTGATTTACACTTTTTGGGGAAGCTTTTTTACTTTTTTGATATGATGTATCACCCTCTGACTTTGGTCGCACCATTGGCATCCGTTAAGAGGACGCACACAATCCCTTGGCTTGCCTCCCTAAGTGAAAATCCTAGCTCTGCCCCTGCTCACTGGCATAAATCCAAACTAATTTCCTTATTCTCTAATTTCATATCTTAGTCTATGTTTAATCACTTTCTCCTAATGTTCATTGTATGGCTCATAAGCTTGATCCCACGACTATTGGAGCAACTCTAAACATCCTCCTTGTTCTTATAAATAGGCACCACAATGCTTTTCGTCCATTAATCCGAAATTTTGTTAGTTTTAATGATCTTGTTTAACAACTTAATTAACCAGAAAAAGCCACTGTTTCCCATGCATTTCCAATCCTCAACTAGGGATACCATCTAATCCTTTTTTCAATATATTTTATCCTAATGCCTTCCATTCACTATTAGATCCTTCCAAACCGGCATTCCCTAAGAGATCCTCATATAATAAATCTGAAAATAGCTCATCCACCTATTGTCAATCTCCTCATCTTTCACTAAGACATTTTGATCCACATTCTTCATGCATCTAACAAGATCTAGGTCTCATATCCATCTCCCTCATTCCAGCAAGTTTGTATACATCCATCTTAATCCCTCATTTCTTTCTCTAACAGCTCTTAATACAAAAATCTAAAAGCACTAACCTATGTTGTGTGGTTAGATTCTCTACCCAGATAACCTTACAGTGCAAAAATGTTGACCGTTCTATTCACCTATAGAGAAAAAAATCAATCTGGCTCTTATATATTTTTAAAGTCACCAAATGTTCTTCTCTCTTTTCTAACTAGGCATTTGCTATTGCAAGATCATATGTCATTGCAAGTTCTAAGATTACATCTCATGTCTCATTCTATTCTCCAAATCCATACATCTCATGTCTCAGTCTTTTCTCCAAATCTGTCTCCATGAACTCTCTCATACCTTCCATTGGCTTTCCCTACATGCCCCTTTAAGTCACCTCCTATAAATATTTCCCACGCTTAAGAATTATTTAAATTAATCCATCCAAGTCTTCTCAAAATTGTTTCTTAATCATTTCATCAAATCTTACTTACAGAACATATGAATTAATTATGTTAATCATCTCTTTTTCTAAAACAAGTTACACTTATATCATCTTATAACCTATTCGTTTAACATCTATAATTGTATCATTTTAATCTTTATTTACTATTATTTCTACCTGTTTACCAATTTCTTATCAAGTGCTAAAATCTCAATGATAAAAAATGGAATTCCCACTGATTTATGATCCTTATCTGACCAATGATCCATATAAAACTATACCTACAGTGGCACTGGAAAACCCATTCCACCAACTCTTTACATATAAATAAATAAGTCCTTCCACAAATAAAAAAGTTGGGCCTGTTCTGACAAGTGTAGTCAAAACATCCTACTGACTTCTGAACATGCATTCTATTGATTAAAAAAATTAGATTAATTTATTGAATCAAAGTTAAACAGAACAATAATATATATATATGTGTGTGTGTGTGTGTGTGTGTGTGTGTGTGTGTGTACATACCTTATAGATTTTAATAGAAGTTCTATAAAGAAATCATAGAGAAAGCGCACACACACACAAAAGAGGAAAAGAGAGGAGGGGCAGGAGACAGAGAGAGAAGTTTTTCCTGCTCACAATTCACATGAAAAATCAAAAGACTAATTCATCAACATACCATAAAGCCTCCCATTATGTTGTAGCCCCAAAATTTTCCTTCTCTATGAGGGGCCAGAATAATTACCTCAATTGTTTTCCCATTTGAAGCTGTGACGATGTCCCCAGGTCTCATTCCCGTACCACTTATCATGTTCTCACAAGCTGCAACAATGAAATGGACCTGGAAATACAAGACCCTAAATCATGTTCAGATGCATGCTTAATCCAACTTTCAATTGCTACTTTGATAGATAACTGATATACCTATAGATCATATAGGCTATTAGTCCCAAAAGATGAACAACAAAGAACAACTTGCCTCTACTCCCAGAGGTTTGATTTGACCGATCGCTTTTGCCGCGCCTAGAACTGCTGCTGAACCTCCCATGTCAAATTTCATGAGCTCAATCAAACAACCCGGTCCTGTCTTGATGTTGTAGCCACCACTGAAAACATAGAGGATGAAACAAACATTCATGAACCCATATCAACTGCAAGCACTCAAATGTAAGAGCTAAAAATGCAACAGAAACAACAATACTAAAGTCTTTTTTCCAATAAGTATCACTTGCATCAATCAATAGAGAAAAGGAACAGACAAACAGTTGTTAGGACAAAAAGAAATGCTCTCCATTGCCATGCTGGACAAATGCCACAACTATTAATCAAGGGTTACACCTAAGAGATATCATAAGCTGAAAAACCAACCCAACCAGATAAATCATTCAATCTATTTCATTCTTTTGGAAAATTGAAAAAGGATTCAGTGAGCAACCTGTAAAATGCCTATAAATTGGATTGTTGCAAATATCAGATCAAATTTCTTTTCTTTTCTTTTTTCTTTTTATTATCTTTATTTTTGGATAATATTTGGTTGGAGTCTGTCAGACAACCGCGTGACCACATCAGCCCATATACACAGACCTGAAAATGATCCTCTACTGCTTGGGTGATCCAGATCATAGACTCCAGGCTGTTAATCACACTCTGATCACATGGTCATAATTCAACAACCAGACTTAGGTTCCTGTCTCCTTAGAACTCAAGGATACAGATGTACGAACCTATAGAACAGATCCTGTTCAAATAAGGTTGTTGGTTGGACAAACTTCTGTGCCATGTGCATTAAGACAAGAAGATGGCTCCTTCTTGTCATTCCATTTTAAAGCAATTGATGCTAAATGGTTTCCTTTTTATTTTATTAAGTTAGAACAGAGCAACAAATATGGAAAAGTATATTTAGAAAAAAAAAACAAAAAACAAAAACAAAACAAAAAACAAGTACCTGTCAAAAGTTAATCCCTTTCCAACTAACCCCAACTTAGCTTTGACAGGCCCAGTTGGGGGTTTATAGCATAAATGGATGAAATGAGGGGGATTTGCAGAAGCAGCAGCAACACCCAAATAAGAACCCATTTTCAATTCTTTGCATTTTTCCACATCCAATATAGTTGCAGTAAGAACGTCACTGTACATGGATGCAATTTTGGAAGCCTCTTCTGCTAGTACACCTGAGATATAAGAGTCAAACAATAAAAGTATAAAACCCACAATCAAAGTCTTGCTCGCTTATGTTCCAAACACCACAGATAAACCAACAAAAGGTGGCACTAATTTTTTTTTTAATTATATCCATTAAACAAGTTAGCCTACCAATTGAATGGACCAGATTGACGAGTTAGTGGGGCAGGTCACAATATCTGGTGATAGGCCACAGATGTGTGTAGACTACATTTTCTAGTCCAATTAAAGGAGGAAAACCAGAACCAGAAGAGAAAAACGAGAAGGAAAACTATTACGAACCAGGGGTAAGTACATTGGCCGGAGAATTTACGAGCTCTTTTCCAAAAATAACCGCAGAACAAACATCACCAGTATACTTGAGCTTATTCTGTATTTCAGGTCCAGTCCCCAGACCAAGAAGATCAACTGACTTAAGCAAAGGCTTCTTCGACTCTGACTTAAACCTATTGTCGTCGTGAATTCCCAGCACAATTCCTATAACAATAAACCATCCCTAAATGTTCACACTATTGTTACCAACAAAAAAATATATATTCAAACCATGAATTTCTACAGGAATATCAATTTAAGTGTCAGGAAGCATCAAAGATCTACCAGATGCTATTGCTGAAGCAGTATTAAGCTTTGAATCTGCTGAGAGACCCTCAGAAGAAGCAACCGCAATAGCCACATCACTCGCTTGGGCAGCCTTCGCAGTAGCCGCAACAGCCTCACCAAGGGCCTTGTAAGCACTGATACCAGGGGATGGCATGCACTGCCCAAGCCCAATCAAACAGATCCTTTTCGAGCCCAGACCCGGAAGCCTAAGAACCATGGACTGCCCGGCTTTCCCAGTGAAATCCTCCTCTGAGGATGTTTCAGCCAACAGTCCGCCCAAATGGGTATCTAGTTTTTTCAAAATTGAATTCTCAAACTTGGAGTTCTCATCCTTGGCTATGTCTTTCTCTGTAACACCGACAGCAAGAATGTCTCCTTTCCATTCCACCAAATCGATCTCTTTTGCGGTGAGAGCAATCTTTCAAAATTTTCACAAATGCATAACACACAGTTCACAATCCACATAGAAAATAATATATTTGAAAGAGACATTACTGATTAAACTTAAAGCAGATACTTTCAGAACTTCAGGTCTTAAACCTATTAAATATTAGTATAAATTAATGACTAAAAGAGTGATGGAAAATCATTCATAATCCACATAAAAAATAAAATCTTAAAAAGAGATATTATGATTAAACATTAAGCAATTACTTTCAGAATTTCAGGCCTTAAAACCATGAAAAAGTTACTACAACACCTTCAAACTCTCAGGTCCTAATTCATTAATAATGAACCTATACATATTAGTGATCAAACTTGAAGCAGATATTTTCAGAATTTCAAGTCATAATAATCCATTAAAAATTTATAGATATTAGTGATCAAACTTGAAGCAGATGCTTCCAGAATTTCAGGTCTTAATCCATTAGAAATTCATAGATAGTAGTGATCAAACTTGAAGCATCCTAATCCATTAAAAATTCATGGATATCAGTGATCAAACTTGAAGCAGATACTTTCTGAATATCATAAACACTAGTTATCAAACTTGAAGCAGATATTTTCTGAATATCAGGTCTTTACCCATTAAAAATTCATAGACAATAGTTATCAAACTTGAAGCAAATATTTTAAGAATTTCAGGTCATAACCCATAAAAAATTAGCATAAATTAATGACTAGAAGATGAATAGAAAAGGGTTTAAGACCTTGGGAGCTTCAACATGAGCAGGTTGAGTAAGACCCAGAGTTGGAACGTGTGCCATGCGCAACCGTCGAGAAGAACAGAGGGGTGACCGGCAATGGAGAGTCGAAGGACGGGAGAATTGGAGTGGAGTGGCCAGCAAGACTTGGCGTGAGGTCTCTTTCTATCCAAGGCTCCTCTATTTATTTGGAATTATTGGAGGAGATTATTGGCACCCCCAAAATTGATCACTATACCCCCGAACTCACTAGACCCCATTTTTGCTCACCACACCCTGTACAATTCCCAAATTACCCCTGAAAACCTAAACCCCTTTTATTTTTGTTTTTCCTCACCACACCCCCTCTCATTTTCTCTTATCTCTTCCTCCATAAAACCTCCCCAATTTTCTCCTCGTCTCTCTTCCTTCCTCTCTTCTCTCTTCCTTTCTCTCCTCTCTTCTTCCTCCTTTCTTCCTTTCTTCTTCTTCTTCCTCTCTTCTTTCTTCTTCCACTTCTCTTCCCTCCTTCGGCCAGCTCCGGCCATCCAGTCCCCATCGCCACCGCCACCACAGCAAGTCATCGCCGCCATTGCCCCTACCTCCTCCCTCCCCCTTGCAAGTTTGGTGTTTTTTTTTCTCAGTTTTTTTTTATTCTCTCCTAG
>JAOXJP010071607.1:0-15281 GCA_025762735.1 Platanus orientalis
GTGAGACAATACAAGTTGAAGGTACTAGAAGGACTAGAGGAAGGCCAAAATTGACCTGGGTGGAGGTAGTAAAGAGGAATATGGCAGCTTGTAATTTAATGGCAGATAAGGCCCTAAACAGAGTGGAATAGCATAACAGGATTCGTGTAGCCGACCCCAAATAGTTGGGATAAGGCTATTTGTTGTTGTTGTTGTGTACTCAGAGAATGACCCCTAGACCCTCAAAGGACCCCTAGAGCCTCTCTTGTGGTCCAAATGATGTAATTTCAGATCCTATGCACCCCTAAGCCTCTATTCTCTAAAGGATTCATCACAAGTCAGACACTGCTCGAGAACAGCTCTAGCAGATCTCTCAATCTGTAAAAATCTTGACCAAGAAATAACCATTACAAAACTCTTGGAGATTCATCATATCTCCGAATCTAGAAAATTTAATGGCCATACCTTGGCCTCGGCTTTAACTTCAAATCTCCAGGTCTGAGATGAAAAGTTTGAAGTCTTGAACCTCTGTAAAATCCCAAATCTTCTGTAAGAGGTCGAAAAGCAATTTTTCTACTTTTTGCTCTTTTTGAGCCAGAATGCTCTCTAGGCATCCGAATTAGGATCAGTCGGTGTCCATTTCTTCAAAATCGCAAGACCTTCAAAAAGCGGTCTAAGGAACCAGGGCTTTTATAAAATCCATCTGCCAAGATTCTCTCAAATACTCCAAAAAGCATAAAAAATCAGGTACTCGAATGACTCTTGGGAGTGCACCTGAAATCAGAAATTCAGATAGTCAGTGGCCATATCATAGTAAATTTAGAGCTGCGAGACTATCAGATCCATGCTAATTTATAGAAAATCCATGGCCCCAGTAGTCATTTATGCCTAAACCTAGAAAAAGTGTGTTTTGTCTGTATTTGACATGCAAAATGCTTTTAAGAGTTCTACTGGGCTCAGCATACTACGAGGTTAGGGCCATTTTCTCATAATCTCCCCTGTCCTCAATAAAGCATTTCACAAACCCCTAACTCATGAAATGATTAGCCCTTTAATCTCCCTCAGCTTCAAGCAGCTACTGAAACCTAATCCAATCAAGTGACTCTACTTTGAAAAACCCTCGGCGATTGCCCGAGAATCCAACAGTTAATCTGTCAGCCCTTGTGCCTTCAAGACTCCCCAGGCATCGAATCCTCCAAATATAAATCAAGGTGGCATCTTGTAGAAGAACCAACAACATATACAATTCTGTTAAACTGTTCAAAAAATGGTTTTTGACCTAATTTCCTGTTCGGGTACCGTAATCTCACATAGTCAAAAGTTGTGAACCACCTGGACCTGTGACCATCTATCCCTAGCCACCCTAGGATCAATTAGACCATCCTGCCCTTCTAATTTATTTTTGAGAGCTTTTTTGATTTGATTTGACCCCCTTACCCTTTTCGTAATTTGGTTCAAACTGAACCAGTGCGACTAGAGCATCTGGGACATTTGAAAATGAACTGACTAGGCCGACTTCTGAGGATAGGAGTCCACACAGAGTGACGGCAATGATTGGGTTCAAAAAAGCCAAAAATAAAGATATTATTCAAGATTAGTTCAAGTGAAATATTTTGCATTTAATGCATTCTCATCTTTAGCTAATCACCTATAACCCTCGGATTAGAATCTTTTGATTCTCTCTCTCACCCTCCACCCTAGGATCTCCCCCATGGATTTCAAATCGCTAGTGAACCCCCTAAAGCCACCCATCAAGCATCTTAGATCCCCCCTTAAGGTTTGCACCCAATGGAAATTTGCCGAATGGCATCTTCCATGCCACCTCCATAACTCCCTCCATCCAACCTCATTAGCACACCCCTCATCTCACCCTCCATTAGAGTAGCTCAAGCCTAATCTAACCATTGGGCCAACCATGTCACCCATCCATGTCTCTCCTCCCAAATCAATCCCAACCCCACATTAAGATTGAATCCTAGCCCTACACCCCATTTAGGATAGGGATCATCGTCACCATTCATCCTAAGCATCCTTATCCTAAATCTAACCATTGATCCCACTAATTTGGGGCTATAAATAACCCCCAATTCATGGTGAATAGGGTTAACAACTATAAATCCTAAACCAAAAGAGAAGAAGAGGAAGAAGAAGAGAAAAAGTGTGATTTACCCCCAACCCTTGGCAAGGTAAGCCTAACCCTGATCAAATTTGTATTCTACCCCTCAATTATGATCATTTAACAACTGTTATGCTACCCAATTTATGCTAAAACACTGCTTTAAATCGGGTATAAGGTAGAGGCTCAACAGACTTTATCTTGCTCTTATTTTTAACCTATTTTGGTGCTAAATTTTGTTTGAATTTTGTATAAGGCCTCTTGAGCTAAATTTGTATTATGTTGTAATAGACATATATAGGGTGTTCTGTATTTAATTTTGTAATTTTTTGAGTTGTGGAAGGCCTCGAAATGGTCCCCCCAAACAGACCTAAAAAACTAGGTCCTTTGAGACCTAATTCGGAGGAATATTTGTGAATTTTATTTTGAATAATCCATGCATGATTTTGAGATTAATTTTTTATACATTATTCCTCAGTATATCTATCATAAGCATGCTTAATTTTAGAATTTTTACAAAATCCTAAAGCTTCTAAAATTGAGAAATCCAGTTGCTGGATTTTCTCTTAGTAACTAACGCCTGTTTTTTAGTGAATTAAAAAACAGGCGTTAAATAAACAGGCGTCAGGGGTAAATTTAGGTGTTGAAATATGGGACCCACCCCAGGGAGCCCTAATTATCCCAAAACCTATCCCAAGGCATATTCTGATGTATGAGAGCCATCCCTGTGCATCAGCACCTCTGTGGGTCCTTATTTCTTCCCAATGCCTATTTTCAATAAACAGGCATTGGACAAGAATTCTGGCGTTGGGATGGTTTTCAAGCGTCAGGCTTGGATCTTAAAATTCTCCTTTTCAAAAATTAGTTAGGTATGAGTCTTCCCTAGGGTTAGTCCCAAGAGCCAAGAAAAACTCTACCCCTCTAGGCCTCACTTGGGTGGCCCAAAAACCCTAACTGGCTACTGGTTTTACACCCAACGCCTGTTTTTCTCTTGAATTAAAATTTAAGCGTTGAATAAACAGGTGTTAGAGTAGAAAATAGGCATTAGGCTTGTAACAGATGATTGAACGGCCGACTTTAGGAGATCATATCTCCACGTGGCCGAAGCCTAATTACATAGTGTAACCCTAGAAGACGTCCTCTTTCCCTAATTTAAAGTCCCACAGAGCTAAGACCCTCTCAAACACCTTAAATAGTGGCATTAAAGTGCCTACTTGGTTAGGTTTTCCAATGCCTGTTTTCACCTTGAATTAAATTCAGGCGTTGAGATGAAAAACAGGCGTTAGGCCTGTAACTCAGAAGAATTAATCTTTCATCTTTTACCCTTTTTTCCTAGGGTTGATTCCAAACCCTAAAATGGCCAACAACAAGCCACTTAGCGGGATCAATCATCCATCTAAAGACCAAAACCTTGAGAGGTTTTTTGTAGATAAAAAAGGTCAAGGTTAGAAATAGTTTGTGGACTGTTTATAAGCCAACACCTGTTTTCACCCTGAATTAAAATTCAGTCGTCGGGAAAATAGGCATTGAGAGCTAAAATAGGCGTTAAGCCTGAGAAAATCTAAGAAAACCTATAACTCACATTAAAAAGGTTCAAATGCTCAAATTCACGATTAACAATGCATGATTATGAACATAAACTTAATACTTATATGAATGGGAGAAGCCACCCTAAAAAGGATGGTATTTGGGGTGCCTAACACCTTCCCTAACTGCAACTAAACCACTTACCCTAATTTTAGAGACCCAGACTAGTTTTAGGAGTTAAACCCTAGATTTGTGAGTCTAGTTTCCTTCTTTCCAGGGGAAAGAAGGACTGGCATCCAACTCAGTCAGTTAACCTCGAGTTGGTGGTGACTGCAAGCAAAAGCCCGAACCCCCATTCCGGGGAGGTGCAGGTCGTAAACCCCCAAAATAGTGCGACGAGCCGAAGTGGCCATTCACCGATTTCCATAGAATGGCGACTCTGCTAGAGAAAATGACTTTAATCTCCATGTATGTGGGTTTTGATTTATGTTCATTATTTGCTTTCTCACATGTCTACATTGTTCATATGCCTACATTTCTCAAATGTCTATTTGCTTTAGATTAGACCTAGGTCTCTCGATTAGTTAGTTAGGAATAACACTCCATCTCTAAATAAGTACTCTAAATTGCCATGTATAGGATAGAAAACATGCTCACATAGTTCTAGGACAACTTGAACTAATTAGTAGAACCAAATTCACATTTGAACAACTTGTATGCAATACATCTATGTTATTTTCTATTTTTCACAAAAAGAGTCTAACGACACGATATTGCACCAATACATCACTCTCATGAGCCCTTATCTAGGTCATTACCTACCAATGGACCGACATTGGATCACACATAAGATGAGAACAACGTTTGAGCAATGGTTGCTACGTTAACGTGGCCAGACCGAGTTACCCAAACAAGTCATCATCCCATGATCCAATCTTTTTTAAGGAGGTGTTTAGACTAGCATGTTTTGGCTTATAGAATATCTCAAAGAAACATGCATATGTAGTCATTTTTAGGTTAGTGTTGCTTAGGTTATATTCAATAGATTAAAGGTCTAGTCGTAGGACTTGATGGCTAAACTCTTTTATTGCCTGCTTGAATTTAAACTAACTATTTTGTAGTTTCAATAGCTAGTTAAGCCCCCACTAGCACAATTAGCCGTTGGATACTTGACAGCTAAGCATAACGTCATGACTAAATGTTTTGTCAGTCATGTCGTATTTTCACTAACAAAGTCAAGGATTCATGTCCAGTTTTACACACACACACACACACACACACACACACACACATATATATATATGGTTGATTATTGTATGTCTCCCATATCCTATCTATTCTTTTTTCACACTCATTCATGTATTTCAAAGTTAATTTAATCACTCTCTATTAATCTTAACCAAAGTATCATGCACATAAAATCATGTCTCTCAAATCACTCAAAACTCTCTTTAAATCTTCCATATTCTATCCATTTTCGAAATATCATATCCCATTTAAACTATTCAACTACTCATGTTTTCCAAAATCAAGCTAATTCCTTCCCATTAATCAAACCATTGTATACCTAAGTAATAATTAACAAAAAATGGCCTAAAATCACTTCTTAAATTGTTTCCATATAAGTATATACCATTTTTTTTTATAATTCAACTAACCACTTCATTAAATTAACAACCCCCATTAATTCTAATATATTCGTTCTATACATGGGAAGAATAAGTAAATGCATAAATCGTATCTCTCACATTATCGCATTAGGGTAAATATAAACTATTCATTCATCTATATTCAACTTTAGAACATTTTTAAAGCTTGCTATATTTAACCTACCTTCAAAATGTCTTTTATTTACATATGCATAAACCATTCATTCTTTCACATTTAAATTTGTAAATTTGTAAGACTTTTTCAATTTTACACCCACCTATTTGCCAAGATAAATACAAATCATTCGTTCAACTTTCTTTTTACAAAACACCTTAGAAAATTCTACATACTTTTAAATTACTTATTTTCATACGAATATAAATCATTCATTCATGTTTCCAAAATGCAAAATAATCAAATAATTTCCAACATAAGCAAAATAAATCGAATCACAAAATTAGATCTCTCAACATTTTTCATATTTATATCTAGGCCATTTTTCATCACATTTCATGTAAATATAAATCATTCATTCACTCATATTCCTAAAATCAAACCAACCGGAGAAATTAAACTAAGACTAGAACATAATAGAACATAACCGGAATATAGAGCTGGAATATATTAACAGGATAGTACCAGCTCTACAGACAGAGAAGGTACTTGAACTACAACAGAGACTGATAGAGAGAAAGACTGAACTTGAACTAGGAACACAACTGAAAGCATAGGCGATCTGGACACTCCCCAGTCTGCCTAGAACTGAAAACATAATGGCCTTTTATAGATAAAGAGAAGGCCGGACTTCAAACTTATTACAAAACAACTTATGACACATAAGCAGACACATAGATAGCCACGTAGGCTATGATCATATGGCTTCACATGGGCTTCATATGGGTATCCTATGCAGAGAATGACGTGTCTTGCTTTAGTCGCTGTCAAATTTGGCGGGGTCATCCCAATGACCGACAAAGGGTGATGATTCAGTTGAACTTTCACCAAGGAATCCAGTACGCTCAAAAAATGCCAAAAGATTATCATACAATCATAGAGAGATGGGATGCTGTGGGTCCGCAAAGGGATTTGCTGCAATCATGATAGGTATCTCAGCATAGCTTCTATGGTTGAGAGTACACATACGGTCTTTGAACATTACCCATTCAGCTGGATGAAATTGATACTCTTCTGCTAGGTTGTATGAAAACCAATAGAGTATTTCTGTACGGGGATCATGAGTGTAATACACCATTTGTTCTTCATTGTCTCTGATGATGTCGGTGGGATTTTTGAATGATATGATGGCGTATTTCCGATGGTGAGTATGAAGCCACGTGGAGATGGGATGAAACCACTGTAGAATTTTCATTAATCCTGCTTGATTATTGGTTAGGTCAGGGTTGATTTGGCACTGGTTGAGGTAGGCATACAGGCGGGGGACATCGAAGATAAAGGCTACTGTGTAGGCTTCAAAAAGGTACCATAGGTAACACAAGGATTCAGCTGGGAGATGGTAGTAGTTCCTGATACTGTGAGGTATGAGAAAGGGATAGTCAGGATGAGGGAGGTGTTTGAATATTCTTCCATGATTAAAGATAGAAAGCTCTAGATATTTGTGAAAATTATTCTGGCTTCTCTTTTCTTGGAGAAATTCAAGGATAGTGAATCTGACTCCAAAAGGAAGGTCGTGGACAGGTGTTAAAGGATAGACCAGGGGTATGGGCATGGTTGATAGAAGTGGTTTACGGGAGAAATAATTAGCGAGGATGTTATTGGAACCTTTGATGTTCTTGACTTGGAAATCCCATCTGGAAAACCATTGTGCCCATCTGAGGAGTTGAGGATGTGGCAACAATTTTTTTTAGAAGTGTAGCATCTGAGGGAATGCACTCATGTCCATTTCTACGGTGAAGTGATGACCAATTAAATGGAATTGGAATTTTTCAATGGCCCGTTTAACTGCAAGGATCTCTTTAAATGTAGAGTGATATCTTTGTTCTGCTTCTGTAAAAGAGCCACTCTTGTACCCACATGGGGTTCTTTTCCCTTGGAGTTCTTCAAAAAGGACTGCTCCCCATTGTTTGTGGCTGGCATCTGTCTGGAGGATGCGTTGGCCATCACCAGGAATTTGCAGAGGAGGAAGAGCTGTAGAAAGCTCTTTCAGTTTCTTGACAGCACTGGTGTGATTCTGATCCCATGGTGGAGGATTTTTCTTTAACAGTTGGGAGAGGGGTCCACGGTACTTAACAATTTATAGTATGAAGTCTGCCATATAATTGACAAGTCCTAGAAATTGCTGAATTTGTTTGACAGATGTTAGTTTGTCAGGGAATTCATTGAGGGATTTCGCAAAATGTGGCTGTAGCCTATACTGGCCATTCCGGATGTGCATCCCTATGAAATCAACTTCTGTGACAGCAATGAACATCTTTTTCTTGGACAATATGATGCCATATTGATGGAGGATATCTTTGAATTGCTTGAGGAGGACCAGATGAGTTTGCTGATCTAGAGAAAATAAAAGAATATCATCAATATAAATTAGTGCACTGTTCAAAATAGGTTAAAAAATAGTAACCATGGCTTTTTGAAAGTGTGAAGGGGTATTTTTTAAACCAAAGGGCATCACAGTCCATTGGAAATGATGGTTCGGGATTGAGAAGGCTGTTTTGGATCTGTCCATTGGTTCTATTCTAAGTTGCCAGAATCCTACCTTGAGATCAAATTTGGAAAACACCAAAGCATTGGTGAGATGCTGGAAAAGTGAGGACTTCTGGGGAATAGGGAATTTGTCATCTGCTAAAAAGTGGTTTAGGGGTTGGTAGTTGATGACAAGATGAAGTTTTTCTCTAACATGTTCTGCTCTTTTATTGACATAAAAAGCTTCACATGCCCATGGTGATGAAGTGGGTTCAATCAGTCTCTCTTGTTCAAGTTGCTGGAGTTCTTGAATAGCTAAGGCATAATGGGTCGGGTTCATGCCTCGATGGCTTGTCTTAGTCGGGTTAATATATTCATTGAGTTTGAAGGGAAGATGGACAAAAAATTGGGGGTTTTGCCAAAGAGGGTTTGGATGTTTAGTCAG
Organism: Platanus orientalis; assembly: GCA_025762735.1. Lineage (NCBI taxonomy): Eukaryota > Viridiplantae > Streptophyta > Magnoliopsida > Proteales > Platanaceae > Platanus > Platanus orientalis. Next base: position 8,358 of record JAOXJP010071607.1, read on the forward strand.
AAACTCATTGTGAGAGTCAGCTGAATGATTAGCAATGAGGTTAGTGGTTATGTGGGAAAATGGGTCTGGGTCAAGGTGGTGGATATACAAATTTGGGATGGGAGACCATGAAAGACAAAATTCTTTGTATTTTAATCTTTTTACGGTCCATCGGAGATGAGGGATGGTATGCAGAATATCAAAACCAATTATTATGTCTTTTCCATTGAGAGCTGATCTAAAAGCTCTGTGTTGAATGGTTAGTGTGGGAAATATTTGGATCAGGATAGGCTTGCTAATTTTCTCAATGGTGAAATGAGCTCCATTAGCAGCTTGAAACTGTTGAGAACATTTTTGCCAGTGAGTGTAGGGAAGGAATTTTGGGTTGATGATAGAGGCGGCAGCGCCTGTATCAAAGAAGGTTATGGCAGTGAATGGTTTGGAAAATTTGGAAAGGCGTAGGGACAGGTTGGGAGGTGAAGATGGGATGGTCAAGGGTATAAATTCTGTTAATTCCAAAAGTTGTAGACTGCTCATCTTCTGAGCTGGATGTGTCTTCAGTTTCATTGTTTGTAAGGTGAATTGCAAACAGCGATTGGGTGGTCTATTCTTCTGAGAGGAAATAGACTGATTCCACGTCAGAAAGATCAGAGAGGTCTGTATATTGGGACAACTGTTGAAAAAACTGCTCTTTCTTCTTTTGCCATGGGCAGTTCTTTGCATAGTGCCCTTTCTTATTGCAGACAAAGCATCTGGTGCTCGATTTTCCTCGGAATTGTTTTTTCTGGAAAAATTTTCATTTCTTCTTTTTGAATTTCTGTGGGCTTTCTTTCTTAGAAAAGTTTTTGTTCCAATGCTTCTTCCTTTTTGCTCCTTCACATGATTTCCTATCTTTGCATTTGATGCACAGATCTGGTCGATCACAAACATTTCTAAGTTTCTTGTTTATCTCTTCGATTGTGCGTAGGAACTTCTTCTGGTTACACAATTTTTCTAATGCTAGCAAAGTCGTCTGGTAGATTTCTCTTAATGATGAGCTTTGAAGGCTCATTCCTTTAGTTTCAAGTAGCTTGAGGGCTTCGTCACCAAGAGGCTCTGGAAGAGAATTTAGGAATGCTTGTTTCAAATTTGGATCATCTATTCCTCCTAAAAGATAATATCTTTTAGACATCCCATTGTAATGTTTCTCCAAGTCTTTTTTCTTATAAGAACAACACTTCATCTTTAAGAATTCTTCTCTAGCAGTTGTTGTTTGGTGCGAGACTGCTCCTAAGAATTCTGTATGGAGAACGAGGACAAAACCTTCAATTATGGGAGATTGGAGGACTTACAGCTAGCGATATTCTCCTAGGTTAATCCACCATTCTCGGAGTCGGCCTGCCAGTCTAGATGTGAATTTTACCAATGTAGGAAGAAGCTGGGCTTCCGGAATTTTTATTTCTGCATCAATCCAGGTAAACATTTGAAGAAACTGATCTCTCCATCTTGATGGGGGAACATCATCAATGGAGAAAAGGGTTTTTTGGTCTGTGGTGTCTTGCAAGACTCTTCTTGATTGGGTTAGGTTGATGACTGGAGGGGGTTCAGGTGGGTCTTCTACCCTTGGATCTTCTCGCATGGGCTCATGCATCATCAGCTCCATTGAGGAGTCTGATTCAGAATTGGTAGAAGATTCAATTCTTTCAATGGGATTCATCACTGGTAAAGAAGGTGCCAAGGTGAGATTTTTCAAAAAGGATGAAATAGGATTGGGTTGGTCTACTGGGTCGACTATGAATAAATCTGGTTTAGACGATGCTCCTATAGTAGGGTCTGGTGGGTCAACCAGGTTCTTAGATTTTGGCTTTGGTTTGATGGTTTCAGGTTCTGGCTCAGCATATCTTGGTTTGATCACATGATGATATTGTTTAGGAAACATATCATACAAGTGCTGGTTTAACAAAATAGGTTGCTCAGCTTTTTGAGGACGGTATTTTGGTGGTGATAATGGTTGCATATAAGAAGGGAGATTTGAAAGGTATGATTCAGATGGTGGAGCTACGTAGATAGGCTGCATGGTGTGCTTGGGAGCTACAAATGGAGATTCTAGTGGTGGTCTGTAAGAGGGAGAAGAGGTTGTTTGAGATGTGATGGGGTTTGATGACTGCATGGATGATGACCCTTCTAATGACCTCAATTGATTTTGAAGATGACGTCTTTCTGCTTCTTTGAAGGCAATCTGCTGTGATGTTACTGAGAATTCTTTGACAATAGTGGCTATTGTATACAGTTCTCTTTCTAGCTTCTGAATTCTCTGCTTGACTTCTACAATGAGATCTTCTATTGTAGCTAATTTTTTGTCAACTTTTTGTGACATTTCTTCTTGACCTTTTAGAATCTTTCTCATCACTTGATTCTGGGCCACTGCATTTTCTGCTTGCCAATTCAAGGTGGCTTCTACAGGTGAGACTTGTCTGCTGGTACCATCAGCATTTTTTACCGAAAGAGTTTTGATTTTCCACTGGTGTCTGACCCTTTGCTGTGGATGTTCAAAATCTTCCAAAGATGGGAATTGTTCTTGGTACTGGGACGTTCCTGGTTGGAACTTAAAGCATTCTATTGGAGAAGGTGTAACCTGGGGAGATGAAACAGGTTTGTAAGGTTGAGGAAAAGGTTTCTGTAGCAAGGACAAAGCTTTCTGATAGTAGGGCTGTAGTGTGATTGGAGGAGGCTTTGGTATTGGAGAAGGAGGTTTCATATCCTAATCATCTGGTGGCAAAGCACCATTAGAAGGTGTTTTCTTCCTTGAATAAAGCACATAGTAATCAAATTTTCCTAAAGGATCTCCAAGGAGGCCAACTTCAGGGTCTCTTGTTTCATATCTCTCTTGAAGAAGTTGCTGGGGAGATTTCTTTCCTTTACGCATCTGAGGATAGAGCTTTCTTTCTGCTTCAAGCTCTAATTCATTTTCTATTGAATCTGCTTCGCACTCATCACATGTACAATCAACAATCTGATGCTTTTTGGTTTTGACCTGGGTGGGCATTTAGACTTCTAGTGGATTTACGGGCTGGAACATGAGTTGGTCCATTGTAGGGAAGGACGATGAAGAAGATGAAGATTCATCTGGATCCTTTTCTGGGATGAACCTGGTTTTCACTGATCCATCTTTTTTACGCACAAAGAAGGGAATCTTAGACTGTACTGTTTCAGTCTTGGTGTGGATGTTTTCATAGTTGGTAATCCACTTATCTGGAAGCAATAATTGCAATTGCTCTGTGAAAAGCTATTGTGGCACATATGTGCAGTGTGGCACTTTGTTGGTATCCACTATGAGGAAAAGTGCTTCTTCAGCTTTTGTAAGTTCTGGAAAAGGAATATCAAAAGAGTGGTTTTGAATCCTGTAAGCAATCTGGTAATGAACAGTTGCTGCATAGGATGTGGCAATCTGGGGTGCTCCAGAGATCTGGACTTGCACTGCTAAGGCATTGAAAGCATGAGGGTCATTTAGGGGTAGGTTGAAGTTTGGATATAGGGTGATGAATACTATTCCGGCATTAAGTGTGGTTTGGATGTTTCCGATAACAGCATGTTGGTACTGGGTGAATTTGGTATCCAAAAGCCCTAAATGAGAAACTACTGGTAAGCCTTTTCTGCCATAGAAGGTGAGAGCAATTTTGACTGATCCAAAGTGAATATGGGTATATCCTTGAGAAAGCTAGGGTTGAAGGTACTCTCGTGGGAGTTCTATTGGAAAAAAGTGTTCTGCTTCATCAGTAGGGACCTGGTTTTTGTTGAACTTGGATGCTTGCACATATTCTTTTACCAATGTGGGAGTAGGTTTGCTTATGAGTTTTTTGAGAGTGTGCTTAAGACCTGAGGGAGGTTTCATATACACAGAATAAGGATTTACAACAAGAAAGCTCGTGGGAGGAAATCGAGCTTCATCAGGAAGGTACTCGATCTCATACAAGTATTCTAGTTTTGCAGAAGAAATAGACTTGAATGACGAAGAAGATGAAAAAGAAGAAGTAGGACTCAAAGTAGGTCGAGGAAGATCCATTATGAAAGTGTTTGAAAAGTTTTTGAGAAAGTTGTCTTGCTCTTCTAATTCATCCTTACTACTGCTACAAGTTATGCTGTCCTTAATAGTTAAAATCATTTAGAAGGACATATTCCTATAAATGCTGATGTCTCCTCAATGGCCTTTCTTCCTTCATCATCGGCCTGTAAGAGACGTTTATAACCCAGTAAGGAATAAGACAATTGGGTTCCTAAGTTGGTACCTGTGAGAGTTTTCCAACAGAAGAGGTTCTCCGTCTTGACGTCTTCCCCATAAGGGGGATACCTTGTCAGAGGACTAGAGTCTCTGTTGTTGTTACTGTAGGCCAGCGGCCAGGCAGAGCTAAACAAACTCTTAGGTTTCTAAGTCAGGCTTAGTTTTCTGTTGCTCCCTTGCTTCCCTTTTCTGATGTAGAAGATCCGACAATGCGGCAACTACAGAGCATACTTCAGGTTGCAGTCACATTACCATATCTCTTAAAACTCCTAATTTATTTCTCGCTCATTTAGGAGATATATAAACTGTCATAAGTCAAACTAATAAATTCCAATCAACCCATGTTATACAACAACATAATCAATAAGAATACCAAACCATTTCAATCAAATTATCTTAAACAATTTTCATATTCTACACTCTCAAATCATTTAATGTCTTATTCATCCATTTAAATCTTTTAATGGTAAAACTAACTAATCAAGTTATTCCATACATATTTAGAATCAAATAAAAGCATAAATCCTTTATCTCAAATCATTTTGAAGATTGTCATATTCTGCAAGCTCTCAAGTCATCCAAATGTCTTGTTAATTCATTCATATTTTCTAAAAGTTGAACTAACTAAGCCATTTTATACTTATTTTGAATCAATAAAAACATAAAACCATCACCTCACAAATTATTTTTGGAAACTTCAACATTCTCAAAAGGAATCTCGTGTCTTGTTCATTCATTCATATTTTCTAAAAGCCACCCTATATAAAACATGAATAATCCCTCTAAAATTATTTTGTAAATTCCATGTTCCACTAACTCTTAAGTTATTTCATACCTTGTTCATCCATGCATGTATTCTTTCAAATTATTCCTCCCTCATATTTCACATTAGGAATTTTTATCCATAGAAAAGATAAATGAAAATTAAAAACCATCAATGTATCATCTCTCTCAAATAAATAAAGTTTGCTTATTCTCTTTTTCCAACAATCGTCATCAGAATTAGGGACCATCACTACCTTGGCCCCTTTTCTAATAGACCCTATGTGCGAGACTCCTTATGATCCTTGAGTTCTCTTCCTTTACTCAGAGGGACTCCACCATCCCTCGTATAGGTGAGTGTCAAAATAATACACATCTCTCTACTCTATCTAGGTGCTTTATGCACCATCTAGATCAACATCTTAATCTCTATATGAAAATGAGCTCTGTCACCTACCTCTATGAGATTCATTATTGACCCCCCTCTTGTAGCTCTCATTGCTCCATATTCTACTCTCTTAATAGTAGGAGTATATCTTTCTATAAGATCATCTATGTCTGTTTACTTGCCTTCAGAAAGCTATCACTCCCTAGTGGCTATGAAGCAACATTCCTTGTTTCCCCTTTCATCACTCCGCCTGTCTCGCCCACACCCTTTCTAAGTAGGAGTTATCTTTGTCTTAATTACAAAAAATCAATCCAAAATCTCATCTTGAGACTCCTACATTTTTGGACCAAACTGGTTTCACCAAATCCATGAATTTGGTATTCAGTTACAATTCTCCTCTCAATTCTTAAAGTTAAACTTCCCTGTCAAAAAATCACAATGGATGTCTGTAGAATTCAAAGAGTAATCAAGAAGTCAAAATTCAATCATACTCCCATCACTGACCCAGGGGGAAACCATTTCTATGGTACCCTTATATGAGTCTGTGAAGGTTACATTTCATAGAATCGTGATCAACAAAGTTCTAAAGGAAAACTCACCCACCTCAGTGGTTTCCCTCTTCTTCTAACTATACCCTTATTTTATAAACTTGGAAATATTGGTTAATTGTGGATGTGGCCCACCCCCTCCCATCCCCTTATAAAAGTTCAATCTCTATAAGAGCGCAAATCTCAATAAAATAAATGATTTATTCTAAACTCTGGCAAGATAAATTTTCTTTGTAATATTGCGGGATCCTTCTGGCAATTTGCATATTCCTTACAGTTCGATTTGTAGTCTTCTTTGGTATCTCTCCTGCACAATCATATTGATACCAATGAGTCCCTTTGCAACTTATCTCAACAAAGATAATATATTAATCATCCAAGGAATCACTTTCAATTCAACCCTTTCTCTAGCTCTTTGCCCTTTTTACAAGGAAAAAGGTTAATCTGACTAAGTAAATCAAACTTCATTATCTCCCTTGCGATTAATCAAAATCCAAATTTCTAATGTCATATCATATGAGTTTATTACTTAATTACACTTTTATATATTTTCAAAACTCTCATGGACATGAATCCTGGCAATAGTTTTAAATTCTGGGGGCAAACCCTTTTTTTATTCTAGCCTTTTAATGAATATATTTTGTCAAATATTTAAAAATCATCATAACAATTCTATAATTTTGGGGCAACTAGTAAGATCAAACAAACAAGACATTCTAGAAAAAGGATCTCTTACTCAAGCAACTACTACAATCCCACCTTTAACAAGGAAGACTTAGACTCATCTATGCACCTAGCTTAGACAAATCAACAGATTGACCAGCTCATGGGTCAAATAGAAAATTTGAAAGATGCTCGTTAGACCCAAGAAAAGTTTTGAAGATTTATGCTTGTATCCTGGGTGGCACCTTTGAGTGGTCTTAAGGTCTTAAAATTTACAAAGTATGATGGACGAGGATGCCCTCGCATGCACTTATGGCTATATTGCC
>JAOXJP010071618.1:0-15281 GCA_025762735.1 Platanus orientalis
TCTCTCTCTCTCTCTCTCTCTCTTATTTTCTTCTCATTCTTTTTCTTCCTCGTCTCCTGCCTCACTCAGTTTCTAGTTCTGACCAAGTTAGTATAAGTTTTTTTTTTTTTTTTTGGAATTAGTTTGTACTAGGAATCTCCTGATGCAAATCAATACCAATCTATTGTGAATTTGTTGAAACGTGCACTATCCTTTCTTAGAAGTAGGGGCATTTGTCCGAAAGAAAATTTCATTACGCTGGTGTGGCAACTAATTATTAGTTAGTGGCTACAAGAGTCGATTAAAACTTAATCACATTAAAAGGATTTCCTATGCATTCATTTCACCACTGATCTGTGGCCATGTGGAAGAAACTTATAGCCTAGCCTTGTGGTCTAGGGTTCAAGCTAGTGTCATGCATCTTCACCAATGAACCACTAAAGAGGTATTATAAAACACCTCAACTTTTTCCAATATCTTATTTAGAGGCAAAGGTGTGGAGAAGTGTGGGAAAGTGTATAACTCACCTAATCAATTTTAAAGAGGGACCTTGATCCATCATCTTTAACCGCAGGAAATGTTTCACCATAGTCTGCCACAGTTGTCTCTGCCCCAACTACGAAAGAAGCTCTATATAAACAGTTGTTATTTTGTGCAGCCCATTTCTAGCTACTTGTCATGATCAAAGGAATATCATCAATCATTGTACTCTTCATTAGACGATACAAACCATCATATTTTTTTCCATTCATCAGAACTAAACATCTACATGTGATTTTCATGGCTCCACTTGTAGTTAAATACCTGCAACCTATAAAATCCAACTAGCGGATATCAGATTTCTCTGCATTGTTGGGACATGACACACCATCCAAAGTACAAATCATTCCATCAAACATCTTGATCTTCACCGTCCTAACACCCATGATGTCTTCACCTTAAAAAACAAAATATATCTTTTTCTCTTGGAACATATCAAAATATTCATTTCTAGAGCATATATGAATATGACAACCTGAATCTAATATCTATTCATCAAGAAAAAAATTGTTCATACCTTTAGATACTATGAGAACATCTACATTGTATTCTTCTTGTTTCTCTACTAACGTTGTACTAGAACTGCCATTTTTCTTCATGTCAGCACGTTCTAGACAATCCCTCTTCATGTGGTCATACTCCTTACAATGAAAACATTATACCTTGCTCTTTCCTTTAGACTTAGATATATACTAGCCTTTATCACTTCCAGAACTTTTTTCCTTTGTTCTTTTTCTCACAAACAGACCTTTTACATATCCCTCACTCTCTTCTTTAAATATATTCCTCTTCAATTCCCTATAACACAAGAATGTCTTAATATCTTCAATGGAGATGGTTCATTTTTATAGAATAAGGTTGTAACAAAGTATTCATATGATGTAGGTAAAGAGCACAAAACATCCTTATTAATCTTAATATCAATATTTTTTAAATCCATAATGATTTTGTTGAATTCATCTAAATGAACTTTCAAAAACATACATTCTCTTATTCTCAATATATAGAGGCGTTGTTTCAAATATAATTTATTCATGAGAGACTTGGTTATGTACAGACTCCCCAACTTGAGCCACAACTCAGCCACAAACACGTCATATGCAACCTCTTACAACACCTTATCAATCAAGTATAACTATATTGCGTTGAGTCCTTTGATGTCGAGTTCCTCTCAATCGTCTTTCGACATCATCACATGGAGGTTTTCCTTCCCCACTAAAGCTTTAGTCAATCCTTGTTAAACCAATAACACATGCATCTTCACATGCCATAAATTGGAATTATTCTATCCGTTGAAAAAATTACGATCGCAACTTAGGGATCTTGTGCGGAAACCTAGATTTTGGATTGTATGCAACAAAATAGAATAAAAAAAATAATGCAAACAACAATCATACAACAAGAACAAGATGATTTACGTGGTTCGTCTTGAAGCCTACATCCATAGGAGAGAATCAATTTTCTTCATTATAAGAATGTGAAACCGTACAAAGAAGTGTTCTTCTGAAACCCAAAACCAACACCTTTTCCCTTTGTACACCCTCTCTCACTCTCACACTCTCAAACTCTGAAGAAAACCCCAAAAAACCTTGTGGTTGCTCCTTTTCTTCCCTCTCACTTTTTCCCCCTAATTTTATGTTAAGGTTTCTATCTAAAAGCTACCGTTCAAGGCTCCTCTCTTTAGAGGAGTCCTTGCAACTTTAAATATGTCCCCACCATTTGATTCTATCAAGATCTAATGGTTGGAAGAAAGACAAAACCTAACAGAAATTAAGCACATGTTGCTTACATGGGTTTAGCTTAGCAAAGAATAATATGAGTGCAGCACTCCAACAGAAAAAATATACTTATAAAATGGTCACCAATAATTTTTTTCTTATGAGGTCTCATACATGGGATCCATTGATTATACAGTTTGAAATTCAAGGAATAAGCACTTTACACTTTTTTTTTCTTTTTATGAATAATAAACACTACACATATACATATATGTGTGCGTGTGTGGAATAAAGGGTTTCACAAATCATGCATGATTCTTCTTCCCTAGGTTAACCCAAATGCATTGGAAAATACAAACTGTTTATCTAGTAGAGGATCTTTAAGATTGACCACATGTACAGTTTGGTCATCCAAGCAATACCAATACCCCATTTGTGTAGGCCATGTTTCCTTCTAAACCACAATAGTTTATTAATTTTTTAATACAATGTGAGACGAATGAGCTCCTTTTGAACAGTAGAAGTCATTGAAATTTATTTATGTGTTGCTATGCTATTTCTTCTTCATCTCCTTCTCGTTCATCCTTTTTTTTTTTTTTTTGGAGAACAGATTCTACTAGAGCTGTCCACTAAACCCCCACCCTATGCGTAAACAATATCAAAAATACCCTTTTGATTTAATTAGTGCTAAGAAAAAGAATGATTACGTTAATAAATATTTAGGGGGCTTGCGATTTCACAATGTAAACAACTAAACAAAAAAACTACTCACCTGCTGAAAACAAAGTCATAAACCTCTTCCATAGAAGTCTAAATATTTGATCATGAACATGCCACAGTCATACCAGTAAAGGAACAACGAAATTTTTTCACATATTTCTTGGTGAGCTGATAGAAATCTATAGAACAACAAGAAATTTGACAACAAAGAAAAAGCTCAGTAAATACAAAAAATTTAGTTCCTTTTCTCTTTTCCAAAACAAAACAGTGTATGGAAAAACTTCCACCCTTGTCCCTTTGAACAGTTAAAAAAAAAACAAATGGTAGAGAGCCCTGAAATCAACCATTTATTTAGTAGATTGCCTAGTATTTGGAGGTGGTTTTTCAAGTCCTATTCTTAAGGTTTCTTGGGAGTTGAAACCATTTGCTTGGTTGGGATTTGTTGTTGGGTTGGCGAATGTAAGTGTTGTTTTGTTTTGGTTGGGTTTGCTATGCCCCTAAACCCAATACTTCCTTGGGTTAGATTCGGAGTGTGACATTTGGATTTCTTACTTCTACTTTTTCACTTAACACTTATAACCATTGGTCACATCTCAAATACTTTCACAATGCAGTGGGAATTATGATTTCTATCATTCATTTACCATATGCAGCAAAATTAAATTTCCGTATAAGCAAATCACATAATAATGGAAGGTACTAGACATTCATCAATAAAACTAATATCAACGTCCCACATTAAAGTGCTGAAAATCCATACATGCCATAAACTATATAAAATCCAACTAAACTATTACATCCTTTAAAGTATTCCAAATAAGTCTCAATAACTGAAATATGTCCCAATGTTAATATGATCAATACTAAATCAAACATTTCTCTCAAGCTTTTCCTCCACCCATTATGTCATGAATTCCAAGATATGTTTATAAACTAAGATTCAATCTAAAAAATGTTATGGATGGGTCAATACATGGCTCATAAGTAATCATACAAAACATACAATAGAATAAAATCAAGCCAAGTACAAATACAATTTATGAAATCAAGATAGCATGGAGATATGCAAATGCATTTCAAGATCTATATATAGCTTTGAAATTGACATGTGAAGTCAATGCATAAGACTTTTAAAACATACACTATTACTTATATGATTCTTTTTCATATATATATACAATTTTCACTTTCCTTTTTAAATCATGACATTTATACTTTCTTTTCAAAACATGTACATTTCATTTTTCATTTCAAAATATTTATACTTCTATTTTCTTAATGTCATCATTTAACCTCCAATGGTAGGATTTTATGTTATCGTTTAACCACCAATGGCGAAATCTTATCACTTATCACATAAATATGATTGGAATTCAAAACATATCCATATATAATAACTTACTTTTCACTATATAAAAGATAATCCAATCAAACATTCTAACATGTGTTTATTTAACATAGCTACTCCTTAATCAATATGAAACCAAATCAAGATACTTTCATATGTCAAATCTTATCTCACATTTGAAGCCTAAACAGAAATACGATACAAAATGGTTGACCCTCATACATTGAAGAAGAATGAGTTAAGGGTATAGTTGCAAAATGCAAATGGACAGGATTTTTATCAAGACAAAATTTATATTTGGTCTACTTAAGGAAATACAAATTCAAGTGGATCCATGGTATCTTTATACATAGTTTTACGTCAAACAAACATAGCCTTAGATTAAATACTTGGTTTGTTCATCCAATTACACTAAAGATAAATCACAGATTAATATTGATATGTTCTGGTTGAGTGAGCAAATTTGTTAAAGTTAATATACATATGCATATAATTTATATACTATGTTTATAGCACCATTTCTAATGATTACAACTTATGAGTGTAGTTATCAAAAAAGAAAATTATGAAACCACATATAATTTTTGTTTTGGGTAATCAAACCACTAGAAAATTCCCTGCCAAAAAAAAAAAAAAGAAAGAAAGAAAGAAGTAAATGGAAGGACCAAATTTTCATGTTTGAAGACTATTTCTTTCTTTTAGATATTAGGTTGGAAAATACAAAAAAAAAAAAAAAAAAAGTGGAAATGAACCCAACATAGCTTTGGGCTCTTCCATCCCATGTGCAACATCAATGCTTTTCAAAAGTTTTCATTATAAGAGCTTTGAATTTACACTTTCTTTGATTGATTCATTGTAGCAACTGAATTGCTAATAATTAAAACTCAAATGAACAAAAAACTGTATCCAACACTATCTAAACATCTGATTACCAAAATTCTAATCTTCTAACAACTATCATGCCATGCATGGATGTTCTACAGGCAGTTGAAAGCAGGCTACTCATCATTGATGTCTTGCAACAACAATGAAGCAAACAAGAAGGAAGAAGAAAGAAGACGAGCTAGAGAATGGAAAGAGGGACTTCCTAGTGGATGCAAGAAACCAGGCCAGCCTCTTAAGATTAGAGGCGTAGCGAGTTCGGTTGCTAACTTGGCCTTGTCATTGTTTTTCTTGGCACACTTTCTCTTAAGCATCCAAATCAGGAAGCAACCTGATGAAAGCTTTGTTAGGTGTCTTTATATTATTTCAGCCATTAGATCTTTTCAAGATCCAATGGTGGGGACATAATTGGAGTTGAAAGACTCCTTTGTTGGAAGGAGCTGTAAGTGACAACCCAAGAGAGAAAACCTAAATTAAAAATTGGGAAAGAAAAGAAAGGGGGCTGGAAAGGAGTTGCAGCCATAGGGAGGTTTTGAGATTTCTTCTTCATGGGGTTTGAGAGAGAGAAAGAGAGGGTGTACAAGGGAAAAAAGAGTGGGTTTTGGGTTTTCAAAACACAAATATTTGTACAAATTCCATTCTCATAGTGAAGAAGGATTTAATCCTTTTTTGTTGATTTAGGCACCTCAAACCACGTAAATCTTAGTGTCTCTTATTTATCTTGTTTTGTTTTGTTTTGATTTGATTTGATTTTTTCTTGTTATTCTTGCTAGAATATTACTGCAAAAATTCAACAAGCTTCTTGATTGCATAGGAACTGGAGCTCGGAAGAATGATTTTCTACTGCCATTAAATACTCTTGATGCACTGAGTGAATCTATAGTGTAACACATAAAAAAATTAAAATTAAAAAAGGAAAAATTCACAGTAGATGCATGCTTCTATAATGGTCCTTTAACGACATTAGAGGATTTGATTGATTATTTAAAAAAAAAAAAAAAAAAAAAAGAAAGAAGATCTTTAGTGATTATTGCAAGGCTGGTGTATGCCTTTGGGAATACCGGGTAGATCTCCCACTTGAATGACACAAGTCCTAAGTGGGATTTTTGAACGATTCATCTTTATCCATCTTAACTAAACAAACTACAAAAGTAACTAATTCTTCCCCCCCTGTAAATTTCTAGCTACACTTGAGAATTTAAGAGCTCTCTCTAACATGCCCACTTTCAAAGCCAAAAAACTAAATTAAAATAATTAACAAATATAAAACTATGAAATTAATTGAAAGACTCTGAATGTAAATCTCAATCCTTTTCTCTCTCCCTTTCTCTCTCTCTTTCTCTCATTTTTCTCCTTCTCATCTTATAAAATCTTGGCCTTTTCTCCCTTGTATTGTGCCCCATCCAATTTCCAGTGTGGACCAGGTTAGTGTAAGGGTTAGAATTAGTTAGGGCTACAAATGACTGGATGCAAATCATACCAACCTGTTGTGTGTTAGTTAACACGTGAACTCTCATTTCTTAGATTTGGAGGTACTTGTCCAAGAATAAATTTTTATATGTTGATTGATAAGTACTAAAAATTACATTATTATCTTAATTCCAACATGTATTATTGTATATCTTTCATGTGTATTTTTACATTTTTATGTAAATTTTATATTTTCTCTTATAGGAACGCAATAAAATCCCAATTGGAGATTGAAGCCCATTATCAAAATCTTATCCATGTAGATAAAGTCAAAAGTGAGAGAGATCAACACCAACCAATCTAATAAAGTGAAGATGAAGCATCCAAGAGAGTTCAAGGGTCCAGATTAAAAGAGAAGGATAATTGGAGATTGGACCAGCTCAACATGGGTCAATCAAGTCAAAAACGTGTGGGTTAGTCTTGAGAGAATATCTTCACTTTAAATAAAAACTAGAAAAAATTTTATAAAGGAAGTTTTGAGTCACGCTCGGTATTTTGGTCATAACATTTGACTCAAAATTCGGATTAAGGCAATGCTAGTGGCATTGGAAAGAAGATTCAATTCTATACAAATTTGCATTTTTTAAGATCTTTTTTAAATTTTGATGATTTTAGGGTCAAAAATAGAAAACAAGGTCGAACAAATTTGGAAGGACAACAAGAATGTTGAAAATTTGGAGATCTTTTGGCTTCTTTCACTTTTCTTCTACAAAAGGGGTGTGTTTTATGCACAAATTGAGGACTTATTCTCCTATTTTCTTCTATATTTTCTTAGGTTTTTAGTATTTTCTTTGATGACTTGTATTGAGAGGATGTTTGGCTAAAGGCCCGATTATGGTTAGAGGGAAAGTTTGATATTTTATAATGTAATTTTAGGTTGAAAAGTAAGGTTTAATGCAAATTTTGTTTTAGTTGAATGTTTTAAGTCTATTATTTTTTCTTTAATGTTACAAGTCTATACATTTTCTCTGATTCAATATGATTTTTGAATGCATTGAATGCTTAGAAAATTCCTATGACTTGTGATCATGTATATTACCATTTTTCATTCAACTATGCAATTATCTTCTTATGTAAATCTTTATTTTTTGAGTTTAATGTTGTGATCTTCCGGTTAAATAGAATCATCATTTGATTCTAACCGTGATAAATTGATCCAAGATACATCATAAAGTATTGAAGGGACCCTTGAAACCTTAGTTCTTTTTTTTAGTCATATCTTTTCTTTCTTTTCTTTTTTCTCTCATATGTAATCTTTGTTTTAGTTTCATAAGTCAATCATTGTGGATTTAACCTTGGATTGTACTATAAAACTTGTATACTTACAAGTAAAACTATCCTAGATTTTTGGTTCATTAAGTTGGATCATTAGTTTAGGTGTAACAGTGATGGCTTAGGAGATTCAAAAATCTAAGGAAAATGAGAAGGGAGAAGACCTAAAATGCCTAGGGATTAATCTTGATTCGATCTAGGATCAAACTAGGGCATCCCCCCCACCTTTTTATAACAAGCAATAATTTGATTTCCCGTAGGTATAGCCAGTTTGGATCAATTCTAGATCAATCCAAAATGGAATCTTTTGGGTAAAAACCCCAGATTCTCTACATTCTTGCTTAGTTGGCCCCACTTACCCTAACTAAATGTTTTCTTACTACTTTTAAGGTATTTTTGAATGTCTCTTTAAATAGAACACATTCCCATTGCACCTCGAAGATATTCAAATCTTTTTTAGTCTAAGTGAAATTCCTATGTATAGATCCTAAAGGGGGGTGAATAGTATTATTTAAAAATTCTTTTTAGATTGCCCCCAAATTCACTTGTTTACTTAGTTGATTAAGTTGTCACGGTATTTAATTGCAAATGAATTGTGCACATAGATATGAATATGTTTAACTGTTTTACAAGTGAGATTGATTCAATGTGTGTAACGCTTGATAATGAAGATGATAAATGAAAAGGAAAACCATAAGCAATCACAAATATACACACGATGTATAGTGGTTCGGCACAATAGCCTACATCCACTCTTAAAAGCTCACCACCTAGCTATGTAATTTTATTAAGATTGAAGCTATTACAATCAAGGATAACATTAACAAAATCCTAGTCTACTTGCCAAGCAAGTTACACCCGGTGTCTCCAATGGGTGTGGTCTATGGTCTACTCTTCCAGTGTCTCCAATGGAAGAGCTATAGGTCTACACTACTGGTGCCTTCGGTGGTAATGTCAATTCTTCTGGTGTCTCCGGCAAGAGTGGTCTCAATAACTTTAATAAAAGTTAAGGCAAGGATTTACCTCTATGTAGGTTGATGTTGCATTTACACATAAGTTAGGGTTGCTCCTCCTTAAGCAAGATGTGACTATTGCTCCCCAATTGCTTCTTGGTTGGCTCTTCAAGCTAGAGAGCCAATGTTGATGGGTTACTTCTTGAGCACATTCTGACTACCAAACCCACATATCTTCCCAAGGGTTTAGATAACCCTTAGTTTCTTCCACTTGATGATTTGCCTTAGTAGGTGCAAGGTGGAAGTAGAGAATGGCCCCTTGGGTATATATTTTCCTATCTACGCCGCTTTAGAGAGATTTCCAATAGAGTGAGGAGTGAATCTCTCTTAAATTTCTCAAATCTAGAGCAAGAGAGTTGTAATTTTAGTTTATGACCATTGGCTTGCTCATTTGATTTCATTTCAATATATATTGGATGAACTTGACTCATATCCATTAAATTAGAACCTTCCCTAAGGGTCAAGAGATCTAAGCCTTTGATTAGAAATGGTATTTTAAAGATTAGACCGTTATACAATGTTTCCACAACTTTGGATCGATCCTGGATCAATCCAAGTGCAAAAAACACTCAGATCGTGCAACCTGAGAGTTGCTGGATCGATCCAAATATGTTTGGATCGATCTAAACAATTTGGAACGTAGTGATTTGATCCTAGATCGATCCAAATTCTCTGTAATTCCTTCTAAAAGCTTGGGAATGTTACAGAGGACTTTGGATCACCCCTCAATGGTCCAGGAAGGTCTGTGGACGTTGGGAACCCCTTCATGGATCCTTAATTCACCTTAACTACTTCTCATTACCTGTTTTTACCTTGTACAAGCTCGAAGATAGACATGAATCCTTCGAGAAAACTTGCCGACTCCCAGATTGATCTCTTGAGGCTTCCTTGACGCTTAATGATGATCTTCATGGGGCTTGAACTCAAGAACCTCCTAGACTCTAGTATGACTCAATTCATGTCCTAGTCTATACAAAACATGTATTTTATAGTTCATAAAATTTACAATACATTACTTTTATAGTCTCCCCCTTTAGGAATTCAATGGAAAAACTTAAAATATATGAATAATGGAGTACAAAATGGATACTACAATAAACTCAAGAACTCCAACTTAAGCCAAGTCTTCTATGAGTGTCTTTGGCTCTCCCCTTTGATATATGTTCGGGCTTTTCTTAACTTGCTCTTTATTTGCAATATGTTTTTTTACTTTAAATCCCTGAAACACATTTGACAAAAATATACTTTTCTTAAACCAAGATTAGTCCAGTCGATTGATAAAGTATAATGAACACACAAGCAAGCAAATGAATGTAATGAAATGCATATGCCCATGATGAGAGGTATCAAGTATGATAAGTGCAAGTGAATGTGAGTTGAGCACAAGTAGACTTAAGATATTTCACTTGATCATTTTATAGATTAATGACATATAGAGTTCCATTAATCTTTATGTTTTTACTCCCCTTTACTTAGGCAATTCATTTTTACTCCCCCTGAGCATGATATACCAATTTTAGAACAAAATTGCCTTAAATTTTCAAAAAAATTCAAATTTTAGCAAAATTTTACCAAATATTCTTAACTCTCCCCTTTTTGTCATGGATACAAAGGGGTATGTATGAAGTGTGTACCACAGAGGATAAAAGATAGATCAAAGTAAAACTAGAACTAATATTTTCATTCATTTGCAAGGATTTACAAGTTTATGAACAAATGAAAATGGAAAATACATCAAAATTCATCAAAATGACAAGTTAGAAGCTCTATGCATCGTCATCAAACTCCTCATCCTCGTCTTCATCCTTACTAGCGAGAATGTCGAGGATAATCCTGGTTGCTGGTGCTCTTGAGGGATCGACAATACCCTCAATATGGACCAACCGTTGATCCATGCTTTCCACCTTCTTATCAAGGTAGTCAAAGCATCGAAGAATGCACCCAAAGTTCGCTTGAATGTCTCAAATTAGACCAGAGAGAGCTGGCAGAAGTGGCACAGAAAGCGTTGGGGTAGGAGCTGGGGGAATGGATGCTAAGGTGGCAGCAATAGTTGTGGTCTCTGTAGCTAGTGGTGGCACCTCTGCTAGTGCAGGATCATGAATAAGAGTCGAGACAGGCTGAGCTGCCACTCTAGCTTCCTGAGCCAACTGTGGTGCAACTTGCCTTTGAGCTGCCATCCTCTTGATGGTAGCATCATCAATGGGAAGACCATGGGGAAGGGTCATAGCATCTCTAGGAAATGTCACTCCTCACTGCTCCAAAAGTTGAGTGACTTGCACTCCATACGGTAGTCCCCTCTTTGTACCATCCTCTATAGATGTCTGCAGCATAATGTAGCACATGATGGTTGGGACATTGATGGACTTCCCTTCCAACAAGCTGGCAACCAGATGCGCCCTGTCGTCTGTCATGGCGGTCTTATGCGTTGTCTGTAATAGGTTATGCAAAATGATGATGTCAAGCACTCTCGCCACCATACAACACTCAGCAGTGGGAAACTTCTCGAACCATGAAGTTCCCTCTCTCTCGAAAAGCTCAGAGATGTGAGCTTTGTCAATCCCCTAGTTGGGAAAGACAATAGCGTAGGCTACAAGGTGAACAATCCCCAACAACATGAAAACCGGATCCAGATTGATCAATATACGAACTCCATAGACTTTGGTCTCGAACGAAAACTGGGTGTAGTCTGTGTTATGAATATTGGCGTAGAAGATGCAAACTTCTTCCTATTGCACCTTGCCTTTGATGAGGGTGATTTGTAACCACCCATCATTCAGAATCGTAGTGCCAATTGTGAAGTCCCGGAGTGTTGTCTACTTCACAAACCTTTCAACAAAGATTCTCTTCTTTGAGAAGATATTTGTATAGTTGTGCAAGGTGGTGGCATTCCTTAGAGCCCTAAAATTTGTAGGCGTAATCGTAGGATGCTTGATTTGCTCCTTCTCACGTAGAGGAGCCTTTCCCAAATCCCTCTTCGACATGGTCTCGGTTTGGAGAGTGTTCAATTCTGAAGAAAAAAAGAAGGGAAGAAAGCAAAATGGGCTGTGGAGTGATCTTGGGTTGATCTAGGATCGAACTAAGTCATTTCCCTCATTTTATAAATGAGCGACTGTTCGTTTCCCACTGGTATCGCCAGTTTGGATTGATCCAAAATAGAATCTTTTGGGTAAAAACCCAGATTCCCCCTATTTTTGCTCGGATGGCCCTGTTTACCTAATTAAATGATTTCTTATTATTTTGGAGGTATTTTTTAATGTGTCTTTATATAGAACACATTCCTATTTCACCTCGTAAATATTCAAATCTTTTTTAGTCTAAGGCCTTTGTAAGGATATCTGCCAACTGATCCTCAATCGATACATACTCTAGAGATATTGTTTTGTCTTCAACCAATTCCCAGATGAAATGGTGACAAATATCAATGTGCTTAGTTCTAGAGTGTTGAACCGGATTTCTGGAAATCTGGATTGCACTTGAGTTGTCTATGAACAGGTTCATCGTAGATTGAGACAACTCATAGTCTACAAGCATCTACTTCATCCATAGCAATTGCGTGCATCCACTCCCGGCAGCAATGTATTCTGCCTCGGTTGTCAATAAAGATATGGAATTTTGTTTTCAACTATGCCAAGAGACAAGGCAATTTCCTACGTAAAAACATCCACCACTTGTGTTTTTATGGTCATCAACATTTCCTGCCCAATCAGCGTCTGAATAACCAGCTGCTACTGGTGTGGTATCAAATGGATACTAGAGACCAAAGTTAATTGTCCTGTGGACATACTGAATAACTCTCTTAGCCGCTTTTAGATGAGATTTCTTTAGTGCTGCCTGATATCTAGCATAGGCACCTACACTAAAGGTAATGTCGGTTCTGCTTGCTATCAAGTATAGCAAACTCCCTATTATACTCCTATATACTATAGGATCAATATCGACTCCATCGAGATCCTTAGTGATTTTCTTGCTCGTACTAATTGGAGTATCAACTGGTTTGAACTCCAACAGTCCAAATTTGGATATTAGCTTCTTGGCAAACTTGGATTGATTTAGAAATATTCCATCTAAAGTTTGTTTGATCTGTAACCCAATGGAGAATTACAATACTCATCTCAAATTCAGATTTCATTGTATGAGAAAACCCATGTGAAAACTCTTCACATATGGACCCAAATATGATGTCATCCACATAGATCTATACAATGAGTATGTGACCATCCTTTTTCTTGATAAAGAGTGTTTTATTAACACTCCCCCTGACGAATTGATGGTCTACTAGAAACTAGGTTAACCTGTCGTACCAAGCTCTAGGTGCTTATTTCAGCCCATATAGTGCTTTCTTCAACCTATACACTTGATTTTTCATGTGTGGATTCTTGAATTCCTCAGGTTGTTCAACATATACTTCTTCTTGAAGTATTCCATTTATAAATGCACTTTTTATATCCATTTGATACAATTTGAACTTCAAATGACATGCAATGGACAACAAGATTTGAATTGACTCGAGCCTAGCTACAAGAGCAAAGGTCTCCTCAAAGTTAAGTCCCTCTATCTGAGCATATCCTTTAGCAACTAATCGTGCTTTGTTCCTTATGACAGTTCCATGCTCATCCATCTTGTTTTTTAAGATCCACTTGGTACCAATTATGTTTTTGTCTTTGGGTTTTTCAATGCGGTACCACACATCATTCCTCTTGAATTAATTGAGCTCTTCTTGCATAGCTATAATCCAATCTAGGTCATTGAGAGCTTCTTTCACTTTTTTGGGCTCAATCTTAAATGTAAAACAAATATGACTAATGATATTTTCAAGTTGTCTTCTTGTCTTAACACCCTTATCAGGATCTTCAATGATGTCTTTAGATGAGTGTCCCTTGGTTATTCTCCTCTCTTTGGGATGACTTACTTCATCATCATTTGCTTCCTCAGACTCACTCCCGAAGTCATAAGATGTAGCATTTTCTAGAGCCTTTGGTTCCTCTTAAGGCTCTACTAATGCCTCTTTTTCCTTGTTTCCTTGAGTCTTTGGTTGATCATTTATAATGACATTTATAGACTCTTCTATGCTAGAAGTTCTTTTGTTAAATACCCTATTGGTTTTGCTTCTAGTGGAGTATATAAGGAAGATTCCTTCATCACTCTTGGAATTAAAGTTGTCCAAATTTTCTATATCTCTTACGGTGTAGCAAGTGCTTTCAAATACCTTGAAGTACTTCAAATTTGGCTTTTTGTCATTCCATATTTCATATAGTCTTTGAAGTACCCAGCCTCAAATGCACCATATTGCTTATATATCAAGCAATGTTTACAGCCTCAGCCCAAAACCTCTTGGGAAGGTCTTTACTAGAAAGCATGAGTGTGGCCATGTCTTGTAAAGTCCTATTTTTTCTTTCAGCTACCCCATTTTTTAGGGGTTTTGGGTGCGGAGAATTCATGCTTAATTCCACGATCATTGCAAAAGTTCAAAAATTTTATATTTTCAAACTCTCATCCATGATCACTACGAATTCTCTTGATAGAGAGTTCCTTTTCAGTTTACAATTTTATGCAAAGATTTTTGAACCCTTCAAATGTATTGGATTTCTCTCTAAAAAATGACACTCATGTGTACCTAGAGAAATCATCGACCATGACCATAAAGTACCTTTTGCCACCAAGGCTTTTGGTCCTTGTTGGTCTGGATAGATCCATATGGATTAGTTCCAATGGTCTAGATGTGCCTAGTTCAGTTAATTTCTTATGAGAGGCTCTAACTTGCTTCCCATGTTGACAATCACCACAAAATGGGCTATCTTGTCTTCCAATCTTGGGTATACCAAGTACTAAGTCTTTTCTACTTAGTTTAGACAAGTTCTTAAAATTCACATGCCCAAGTCTTTGGTGCCATAGAGTTGTCTCATCCTTTTGCATGATGAGGCATGCGTTTTGTCTACCTTCTCCAAAGATGTAGCAATTGTCACCGGTACAAATACCTTTGGCAATGATTCTTTCTTTATCTTTTATGTAGCAACCATCCTTTGAGAAGCCAACATCATATCCTAAGTGACAAATTTGACTTATGCTTAGAAAATTATGTTTGAGGCTTTCTATAAATAACTCATCTTTTAGTGTTGGGACTCCAGGTATTTCTACTAGACCCCTACCCATTATCTTGGTGGTGTTCTCATCACCAAAAGCTATACTTCCTTCCCTACTGGGAATATAGTATGAGAAAAGGGATTTGTCCCCCGTCATGTGTCTTGAACATCCACTATCCAAGTATCAATGTGATGTTTTGGCTGCTTTAAGGGTGGTGTGGACAACAAGACATTTTAACTCTCCCCTTTTAACTCATAC
>JAOXJP010071629.1:0-15280 GCA_025762735.1 Platanus orientalis
CTCTCTCTCTCTCTCTCTCTCTCTCTCTCTCTCTCTCTCTCTCTCTCTCTATATATATATATATATATATATATATACATATATATATATAACTTTTAATAAAAAAAATCTCTATTGAAGTTGTGCCCTTTTTTCCTACTATTATGTAAAAGTAAAATTTGTCAAAAAATAAATATAAAAATTGTCATCAAAGGAAAAAAAAAACTGTAACTCCACATTTTACATAGTTTTAGGCAATTTTGTGAAAGCAAATATTTCATCATACCTGATAAAACGGGTTGATCTACCCCCACAAAAACCAAAAAGTAAAAAAGAGAGAAAAAAGGGATTGACTAATAATCCATAAACCCAACCTAATCATAAGGCTAAATATGCACCTGATTAAAATAGGCCCAACAACCCATATCAAACAAGCTATATCTAAAATATAAAACACGTATAACTATTTTTAAAATTTAAATGTATAGTATTAAAAACAATATTTATGGTATTTGGAGTATATGACCCTTAACCCGCCAAATATTATGTGATTAAAAGTGCCTATGGTAAATTATAAGTTGGCACGTGTTGTGTTAGGAGTTAAAAAGTAAAAAAGTCCAAAAAAATTGCTCAGTTGATAAGGTAGGTATTCAAAAGCATACACCAAATTAATCACAGACAATCATTCGACCCTTAAAGAGCCGAGCTTAATATAGGTCGGCTCAAAATCACTTAGCTAAATGAGATATTAGAGGCTTGGGCCCTCCTCTGAAGGAGCTGAACCAAATTAACTCGGCTTAATGAAAGCCCTTAGGTATGTTGTTCCACACCTCCTTCAACTTCAATGATTGTGAGCCGAACAAAGCTAATATTAACCATCAAAGCTCCATTCTTGCATTCTTTGTTTTCATTCTTGTATTTTCAATCTCTCTCTCTCTCTCTGTCTCCATGGCGATCTCAGTTGAAGAACACACCAAAAGAAGCAACAAAAACCCATCTCAAATAACCCAGTTGATGGAGAAAAAGAAGAAGAAGAAGAAGAAGAAGAAAGAGACTCAAATGGCATAGTAGACAAAGAAGACGAAGGCTTCGAAGAAGAAAATGGAGAAGACGAAGATGACAAAGACGTAACCGAGGAATCCAAATTAATTATCCAAACATGAAGGATTTGAAAAGCTCCGCGAATTCGGGAGAGCATATTGATCTTTTCATTCGCAAACTGAATAGAAGGGCGAAAAGGTAAAATCACACAAAAGTAATTGAAGGGACCTACACCGTTAGTCATGATTTTTCTTCAAAAAATGTGTCGTTCATTCGCCTTCCATGACACATTTTTTAAGTGAGCAACAATTGAAACCAAAAGTTCGCGAATGAAAAAAAAATGTTTCATTCGTAGGGTTGACACCATCCGCAAATCAACCAAAATGGCTCACTCGCCAATATAAGTGAAGCTCACTAATTAGCCATGAAATGCCCACTTGAAGCTAGCGAATGAGAAAAAAGTCTCATTTGCACACTCTGAACCAGAGAATCCATTTCAACTCCAACTCCTCCAATGGTGGTTGTTTTACTTGGCCACAATCTCTATAGACTCCTTGAACATCCATGAGACTAATAGTGGTACAATCTTGCATAGAAGAAGCACCAATGTATACATGAAAAGGGAATCATACACTCCCACTTCAAGAAAGACTCTAAGAGCAAGGAAGATTTTTTCTCTCACATGGACTCTAACTCAACTCTTTTTTACATCTATAGATACCTTCAAAGAGGACAAAATCACAACTCTTTGACTCCCACACAGCTCATAGAATACTTGCAAGCTCTTGCTCTCCAATCCGGGTAAGTTCTTCATCTTCTCTATCTTCTTTAAGTTTGCAAAATTAGTAAGTTTCTCTCTTCCAAAGAAGGCGGCAAGTTCACCTCTATTCATCTCTCCAAGAAAGACACAATAAGAGTTTGTACCTTGAAGAAGTCCATGGCTAAGTAAGGTTTAAAGTTTATTTTGTATTTTAAAGCAAAGGCTGTAAACTACATTCATATCAATAAAAGAGTCAAAGTTTTCATCTTTTTCCTCCTCTTCTTCTTTATTTTATACAACTTTTTGTATTTTAAAATTTGAGCAACTTGAGACAATTAGAGGTTTGTTGTGCTAAACTGGAGTAATTAACAAACTCTTTCAAAGGGTTTGGAGGAACCACAATAAAATAAAAAACCGGCCTATTAAAATATTGGGTAATTTGTATACATTGAATTTCAATACACAAGAAATTTGGTATTATAGTCTGTCACACAAAGGGGGCCGATTATTACCTCAATGCTTGAATTTATCCTCTGAAAAAATTCAGGCGTTTGACAATTATGGCCTCCACATAACCCTCCATTAAGGTTAGTAGAGGGCCCACAAGTCTCAACGGCTTAGGAAACATTCCCTGGAAACTCAAAGCATCTTTGATTCATTCTGTCTCACAAAGGGGGCCCACAATTGTCCCAACGATTGAATTTACCTTCTGGAAAATTAGGCGTAAGACATGATATTCAAGCGAATAGCCTAATTTCAGGTGTTAAACTAGTGAGGCTCCCAATGCAATTTTCTTACAAAATAGAAGTTGGTCAGGGGCTTAAGCACCTTCCAAAGAATATAAAATACATCTTTAAGTTCTTGGAAATCCCTAATCAGTCTCTGAATTGAGACTGGGCCCACTATTGGGCATTTAAGTTTCCAACGCCTGAATTTCACCTTAAATGAAATTCAAGTGTTAGACATAAAAATTCAGGCATTGGAATCAAAATTCAGGCATTGAACCATGAATCAACAAAAATCAAACACATCGCACACTTTCGCTTTATGGCAATTGTGAATTGTTATATTAGATAAGTCACCCTAAAAGGTGGGTAATTTGGGTGCCTAACACCTTCCTCAATTGCAACAAAATAGCTTACCATATTCTCTAAAAATCCATACCAGTATCAAGAGTCAAACCCCCTAGGCCTAAAGGTCTAGATGAGACTGCAAGGCTTGCACTCCCTTTCCCCAAGAAAGGAACCAAATGTCTAACTCCATTTGTAAATATTCAAGTTAGTGGCAACTTCCAAGATAAAATAAGCCCAGCAACCTGGCCAGGGCTCCATTTTCCCTCAAAGTGGACCCCAGGGCGCGGACTACCATAGTTGGTCCTCCCTCCCCTCAATGCCCCAAGTACCTAATCATCGGGTCACATCAATTAACGAAGATGGGACTAGTTGCCCGATTAGTTCTATATGTATACAGTGTTTATGATTGTAGAGACCTTTATATGGATTAGCCTTTATGGATTTAGGTACCCAATCATTGGGTCACATCAATTAGCAAAGATGGCACTAGTTGCCTGATTATTTCTATATGTATAGCTTCAGGTCTCTAATCGTCAGGTCACATCAATTGGCTAAGATGACAGTAGTTGCCCAAAGATTTTTATATGTAAATAGTTTTTATGACTGCGGAGACCCCTTTGTGGGTTAGTTTTTATGGCTTCAGGTACCCAATTACCGGGTCACATCAATAGGTGAAGAAGGTCTTAGAAGCCCAACATACGATATTGGATTTGTTAAAGACCCTACATGGGTTATATGGTTTTTATTCAGATTTGGTTTTATCGGGAACCTTCATATGTTCATTGGTATTTGGCAACAATTTGGTATTTAAACCATATATGTTTTGTTTTTCGTTTTGTGTTATATAAACTGTATATCATCCCACTAAACCCGTCAAACTTACCCCAATTGGCACCACCCGCAGATGATTAACCATACAAGTATAGATCGTGCCTTTGGATGAGGACGACTCTATGGAGTTGGGCAGTTGATCCATTTGTTCTATCTTTAGTTTACTTCTTTTAGAGAAGAGATGTACTTTTTGATATCTTAGATGGGCCCTTTTGTGGGTAAGGGTTGTATATACTATTATTATGGGCATGTCAAGTCCCTTTATTTTGGATATTAGGATTTTTGGATTTTGATTTCATCTCAATATTTTTCGTTGCACTTACTTTAGATTATGATTGATTTTATTTTTCTGTTGTAAAATGTTTAGTTTAAATGAACTTAAATTGATGTAAAAAGGAAAAGATTATCATTTTATATGTTAAGCAATGTGAATAAGTAAGAGGGTTGATGACACACTCTGAGCTTGTTGTCTCCACTATGAGAAACAGATTGTGTGTGGGTCATTCCCATATCACGGATCCGGATCCGGACCCGGCCCACTACACAGCCACATATTTGGGTTATGACATCAAATGTGAGACATAAGCGGCTAGTGTTTACTGCTTCATCTCAAGTTTCTCCCAATCACCGTTAGACATGGATACCAGCTTCTTTCCCTTACCGGATAGTGCTTTGATTAGTAGCCCTTGTTGCACCATGATGTCTTGAACTGTACTTTGTCACAAGCTTTTTCCCATTAAAGGGCTCCACCTTGAACTTGGTCATCGAGAATCATTTTCCTACCATCATATTAAACTTTGGTTTGTTCTTAATTCCAATCTCCCTAAGCGAACCTAATGCTTTGATGCCACTTGTTATGTCTCGCAGCAAATATTTTAATATGAATAACAATAAAATAATATAAAAACAGACAAACAAAAAATAAGAGACGCCAAGATTTATGTGGTTCGGCAATGTGCCTACAAGTACATATAAAAAAAATGGGATTTTGTAAACAGAAAAACCACACATTTTCTCCTTGTACACCCCCCCTCTCTCTCTCTCTTAAACCTGTAAAAAATCCACAAGAAATCCTTCTTATGTGGCTGTCTCCTTTCTCCTTCCTTCTTTCCTAATTTTTTATTGAGGTTTTTATTCATGAGTCCTCACTAACTTCTCCACCCAACAAACGGCTACTGTAAAGGCTGCTGTAAAATAAAGACAAAACCGGCACCCAGGTTTGACTTTAAAAACTTGTGACAATTGTCTAATGTGTAGATAATTGGATACACTACTGGACGATCACACCTTATGTTTGATTGAAACATTTCCACAAGGGATTTGTAGTCCCACCCTTGGTAATCTATATAGAAATCATTTCCTGATCGGATTCTCTGAGTAATTGAATCATTTGTTTGGACCGTGTCCATATTCTTTTTGACTAAGCTAATAATAAGATGAATCTAGGGTCAACTCAGATTATATGAAATTGCGTGCGTCTTTCTCTGTTTGTCCTGTTTTGTCATTCTTGACATATGTACTGTAGTTGCTTCTCCGCCCTTGTACAGATCGATGATCTGCCTGATCAACTTGAATTCTGTCTCTCTTGATATGGTGTCCCTTGATAAAATTTTAAAGTCCCGCACATTTTATTTCATGTGAAACTCCATGATGTCTTGGACAGAACATCTGTCCTCTTACAATTTTCTTATGACTAGCTCACTAGAGGGTTCAGCTCTCTAAACTCCATAGACACTCGTTCGTTTTTTTGGAGAGCATGAAGTTTCTTAATTAAACCTCTATACAAAGCCAAAAAAATGATGAGGGAAAAAGCATTTAAAGGGTATTTTGGTGAATATATCAAGACCTATCTTGATGGCTATTATGGTAAAAGCACTAGCAAGCCACTATTATTATTTGAGCCAATATATTTACAAAGATACCTTTCAGACAGACTGGGAGTACTTCATAGTTGCTCTTAGAGGCTGGATGCCTCGGTTATCATATATATATATATATATATATATATATATGAATCTTTCAGATGCTTTTTCCTTTCAACTTCTGATTGGTTGATGCAGAAACAAATGATTGGGGGTGCACATTGGCTGTATTTAGGCCCAGCCGGTGCCCAAACCAGGTCATTTGTTAAACTTTGGGCCAGGTTTGACCCATGAAAATGTAGCCTATGAATAACCAAGTCCAACCCACCAGAATGTGGACATTTGGTTTTTTCCTCTTTTTAGACAATTTTTTTTTTTTTTTTTTTATTCTTTTGGTAGAAATTATTAGACAAGATGTAAAGATCTGAAATTTTAGTATCATTAGGAAGGACCAAAAGAAATGTACTTAAATAAGAAGAAAGATTCTATCAAATATCAATTAAAAATATATAAAATGAGGAACCAAAAGAAAGAAGAAAAAAAATATGCTATGTGACTTGGTAGAAAAAAGATATGAGATGGTCTCACCTTATGTTTGATGCTTTGATCCAAATGTCCCCATAAGGGTTTGTGGTCCCACCTTTGATAATCTACATAGAAACGTCTCCATTGCATAAATCTAGGGTCAACTCAGACTACAAGAAATTGCCTGCGTCTCTCTATTTGTCCTGTTTTGTTTTTCTTGACATGTTTAGATGGATGATTGCCTGATGAACTTGAGGATTTTGTCCGTCTCAGAGTGACCACAGGCGGACTTTGCAAAAACAAAGATGAGAATCGGGTAAAGAAGATTGAAAATAGTGTGTAAGCCTCAAGTTTTCTTTTTTTTTTCCTTTTTAACAGTAGAATCCTCTGCACTTATAGTGCCATGCTACTGCAATACAAATCCTTATCTATAAATACAGCCATACTTGTTCAAGTACCCCTGTATCAATGTCGTTTCCATTATCTCTCTCTCTCTCTCTCTCTCTCTCTCTCTCTGCAAACCCATTCTCATGGAGAGACATTATCTTGTCCTCCTCTTTGAAGTTGTATTGGTGCAGTCATGCATGCTTTGGTTGTCAGTATCTTCCACCAACTTCGCTGATCAATCGGCTCTTCTTGCCTTTAAATCCCATATCAAGTTCGACCCCGACAATATCACAGAGTCACGGCTTTGAACCTTGGCTACATGAGTCTCCACGGCACAATTGCACCCCATGTTGGAAACCTCTCCTTCCTTGTGTCACTTGATCTCCGCAACAACAGTTTATATGGGCAGCTGCCCGGGAAACTTGGCCATCTAGGTCGCTTGAGACGTTTCATTTTACAATTCAATCAGTTGGATGGAATGAACCCCCCAAGTCTGTGCCAGTGCCGGGAACTCCGACGACTATCGCTTGCATACAACGATTTCAGTGGTAGCATACCAAGAGAAATGGGTATTTTATCCAAGCTCCAGACATTATTTCTCTCTTCTAATATCCTATCAAGTACCATTCCACCATCTCTCGGCAACATCTCTACATTTTATATCTTGGGTCTGGGTAAGAACGGCCTCCAAGGATCAATTCCTTCTACCATCTTTAAAATGTCATCTATAGAATCCATAATTCTTGAAAAGAATAGCCTCTCTGGTAGCCTACCATGGATATGTGCAGCCATCTTCCTAAACTTCAACAACTCTTCCTTAATTCCAATCATCTCAGTGGCAAGATCCCACCTAGATTATATGAATGTAAAGAGCTGCAATCAATAGCTCTTGGCAGTAACAACTTCAAAGGTGCCATTCCACCTTCCATAGGTAACATTTCAGTGTTAAAGATACTTGGATTAGAAGATAACAACATTCAAGGTTATATTCCTAACTCGTTAGGACATCTTTTGAATTTGAAAGTCTTAACCTTAGGACGGAACAATCTTACCGGGGCAATACCTCAGTCAATTTTCAACATATCCTCTACAAACTATTGCCCTCACACTTAACAGCCTTTCAGGGAATCTTCCATCAAATACTGGGGTTAATTTGGCTTCCCAATCTTGAAGAACTTTATCTAGGGGGAAATAACTTTGGTGGAAATATCTCAATATCTTTATCTAATGCTTCTAAGATTACTAGGTTGGACCTAGGAGGCAACTTATTCACTGGACCAATACCCTCAACTCTAGGGAATTTGCAGCTCCTTCAGATCCTCAGTCTGGAACAGAATCAGCTAACTAGAGATCATGCGAGCTCTGAACTGAATTTTCTTACTTCTATAACAAACTGCCAAGTTCTGTAAGTTTTGAATATAAATTCTAATCCACTAGATGGATTCCTACCAGATTCCATTGGAAATCTTTCAAGTTCCCTCCAAGTTCTTGTTGCATTTGGATCTCAAATAAAGGGTAGCATTCCTAGAGGAATTGGTTCTTTGAGTAACTTGACGCTATTAATGTTGAGCAATAATAATTTGAATGGAACCATTCCATCAACAATGGGGGGACTGGAAAGGCTGCAAAGATTGTATCTTGATGGTAATGATATACAAGGATCCATTCCAAATGAGTTATGTGGTTTAAGGTTCTTGGGAGAAATAGCAATTCAGCAAAACAAGCTATCTGGCTCAATACCAAGTTGCATTGGAAATATTAGTCAGCTGCAAAAACTATTCCTAAGCTATAATACACTGACATCATCAATTCCTTTGAGCTTTTGGAACCTAAAAATCTCCTATTCTTGAATTTATCCCATAATTCTTTAGGTGGGTATCTACGTTCAAACATTGAAAACCTGAACATCATTGAAAATATTGATTTATCTTGGAACCAAGTGTCAGGTAACATCCGAAGTGGCATCGGCTCACTTAAAAGCTTAAGTTTTCTCAATCTATCAGGAAACTCACTGAAAGGATCCATTCCAAAATCAAGTGGAGATTTGATAGCTTTGGAATGCATGGATCTTTCCTACAATAATTTTTCTGGTAAAATTCCCCGGTCTGTGGAGGCGCTATCACATCTCAAGTACTTGAATATGTCATTATCAATAAGCTATCGGGGGAGATTCCAATTAGAGGACTTTTTGCAAACCTTACAGCAAATTCATTCATAGGGAATGATGCACTTTGTGGAGAACCAAGACTACAAGTCCCACCTTGCACCAATGGTAGTCTACCACAATCAAGTACTAGACTAATGTTGCTTCGATTTCTTCTTCCACCCGTTGCATCAGTTGCAATCTTTGTCAGTTTCTTGTATCTATTAAAAATATATCAAGAAAAGAAGAAGGAGGTCCACAATTCAGTTGTTTCAACACCTGCAATGGTACATAGAATGATTTCATATCAGGAACTTGTTCATGGAACAAGTAACTTTTGTGAGGCTAACCTACTTGGTTTTGGTTTAGTATACAAATGTACACTTTTTGATGGGATGATTGCTGCTGTTAAAGTTTTGGATTTGCAAGTTGTGGGCACTTTCAGAAGTTTCAATGCAGAATGTCAAGTGATGTGCATGGTTCGGCACCGGAATCTTGTTAAAGTTATCGGTTCTTGCTCCAACCTTGAATTTAGAGCTTTGATTCTCCAGTATATGCCTAATGGAAGCCTTGAAAAGTGGTTGTATTCTCACAACCACTGCTTGGATCTCCTTCAAAGACTCAGCATCATGGTAGATGTCGCATTAGCTTTCGAATAACTCCATAATGGTAATTCTGAGCCGGTGGTACACTGTGATCTAAAGCCAAGCAATGTTCTCTTAGATTTAGATATGGTTGCACATGTGGGTGACTTCGGGATTGCAAAGATCTTAGCTGCAAATGACCATACAACAAGAACCAAGACTCTAGGCACAATTGGCTACATTGCACCAGGTAAAAGTCCTCTATCTATTCATACTTCTTATCCACATATAAATACTATAAATCTTATGGTATTAATAGTTTCAATTATTATAATCCAAAATTTAGAAAGAGCTTAGGGTGACCATGATAGGGCCAGGTTGTTGACCCCTCACCCTAAGGAGCCAGCCTAAAGCCCAACGCCATCCATCACAATATAAAAATAACTTTAGGCATGCATTGGATTAGAGATGGATCAAAGGTTTTTTTTTTCTTTCTTTCTTTCTTGTATTAAAGACAAGCCAATTTATGTATTGGACCTTAATTTCAAGTTCAATCCCAACTCAATCTTTAAAAGTTAAATCAAGCCTCATCTGCCAATGCCCGGCATGGGTGGCTTCCTCATTGCCTCTTAGGAGAGGTGTTTGGGGATAGAATCCTCCTGGTTTCTGTAATAGTTTCCATTGTTGTCTGCCTCTTGCACTAATGGTGTAGGTCCCGATGCAGCTCTGGGCCTAGTAGCTCTACCAAAACAGAGCCTAGCATAGATTGAGACTTGAAGGTATAATAATTGAAATTTTAGTGTTTATCCACATTGTACAGTTTGTTTGACAACTATGAATCTGTAACAGAGTTTGGTTCCGAAGGAAAAGTATCCCCAAGAGGTGATGTTTATAGCAATGGGATCATGTTGATAGAAACATTTACAAGAAAGAAGCCTACAGACGACATGTTTTCCAGAGAACTGAGCCTGAGGAAGTGGGTAAGTGCATCATTCCCGAATGACATAATGGAGGCCGTGGATGGAAATCTTTTTAGGATGGACAGTGCAGGAGTTGCAAATGCCAGACAACACTGCCTTTTATCTATTGTCGAATTAGGTCTGGAGTGTTCCACTGAATCTCCTGAGAAAAGGATCGACATAAAAGAAGTTCTGGTTAGGCTAAAAAAGATTAAATTGGAACTTCTTATCAATCATAGTACAGGAGGTGCTAGAATTTTGAACCCATAAAATTGGTTGTAACAGTAACAAAAAAAGGGGCAGCAATGAGTCAAGTCAAGTTAGGTTCAAACTTGCCAACGAAAAGCCGAGAGCAATTCATACCATCTTAAGATTTGTCAACTAGTAGAAAATAATAGAAAAAAAAAATGGGGGGAAAGAAAGAAACAATTGATTCGTTGGGTTATTTTATAAAAGTTGGGTTCAGTTGGTCCAAGTTCAAGATGTTGAGAAATGGCCACCTAAGTTGCCAATCCTGGCCCATATTTAACTTGTTAAAATGGGTGTGTTGGTAGGTTGAACAAGAGTTATTTTCCCTACTTGCAGTTTCTCTTTGTATTACACTTTTTAATTACACTTGCATGACCTTTCATTGGCTCTTTTGTCATCTATTTTGATGACAGCTTGATCAAAGATTTGAACTCACATTAAATACTTGTGAAGTGTTTTATTTGTTTTACGTCAAGAACATTGCAGCATTCAATAAAGGTTCCCTCATTGTGGACAAAGTATTGTTCCTTATGTATGTAGTTCCTAAGGATGGCATACCTATTGATGAGTCCAAACAGAAGCATTTAAGCACTTTGCCAAGAAAGATGAATATCCACAAAGTTCAGAGATTTCATAGTTTCACCTCATTCTACCGTTGATTCAACCCAAACTTCTACACTATCATCATGTGGTTCCAATCACAGATTACATGAATGCTGAAAAGTTAGCATGGAGCAAGGGCCTAGAGGAAAGCTTCCTTTAGATCAAACATAAATTAAATTCAACACTTATTCTTATGCTGCACAATTTTGCACTGTCATTTGAAGTCCATTGTGATGCATCTAAAGTCGGCATTGGTGATGTCTTGAGCCAAACTATTAAACTTGTAGCATATTTCAATCAAAAACTGAGTGTTCCCAAACTGAATTATAGCACAGATGATATGGAGTTTGGATGTTGGGGTGTTGGCATTGAAGCAATAACGACATTACCTCATCCATGATGGTTTTCATTCTTTCGAAAACTATTGGTTGCTAATTCATAATTTTAGTCAACAGTGGATGCAGTCTTAACAAACCCACAAAAGATTTTGTTATGCATAATGAGTTTCTCTTTAAGGGAATCAATTGTGCATACCCAATTGTAGATTGTGGTTGAAGATTATCAAAAAATTGCATGTGAATGACACTTCACTAGGGACAAGATATAATAGCTTGTTCTTAGTTCCTATATTTGACCTAGCATGTAGAAGGAGATGTATAAGTTCATTTATCATATATGTCAGGCTTCCAAGGATCAAGAAACCAATGTTGAATTGTACAGGCCATTGTATGTATTAAGCACAGACTGACATTAGTATAAATTTCATCTTGGTCTACCTTAAACACAGCAGGGCATAGATTACATTTTGTTATTGATCCCCTATCAAATATTGCACATTTCCCCACTTGCAATAAGATGACCAATGCTGCAAACATAGCACAATTGTTCTATAAAAAGGTATACTGTTTACATGACTTTCCCAAGTCCGTCTTTTCTTATAAAGATACAAGATCATTTATTCATTGCAGGAGGAATTTGTGGAGAATATATAATATTGTATCGGGCTATAGCAGTGTTCATCATTCATGAACTGTTAAACTAGGGATGTTAATAGATTGTTAGGGAACTTGTTACTTAGTTTAGATGGTAACAACATGAATAAATGGATCCCACAATTCTACCATGCTGAATTTGCCTTCAATCAGTTAATGAACTAGAGTGCAAGAATCAATCTTTTCAAATTGTCTATGGCTCTAATCCTCGGACAATCTTAGACCTAGCACATGTACCATATTTACAATGGGATCATGAGAAGGCTAAAAATCAAATCAAGCAGCTACAACACCTGCATGAGACCACCCAAAAGAACCTACATGTTTCTACTGAAGTAAGATTTGTGTGCTTGTTTTGACCAAAGACAAGTTCCTTATTAGATAGTATGACAATCTCAGTGTACAAAAGATGATTTCATTAGAAGTTATTGATAAAATGAACCCTAATACATATAGATTGAAGCTACCTAATCATAATCGGTCATTGATGTGTTTAACATCATGCATCTCATTCTGTATTATGGTGA
Organism: Platanus orientalis; assembly: GCA_025762735.1. Classification (NCBI taxonomy): domain Eukaryota; kingdom Viridiplantae; phylum Streptophyta; class Magnoliopsida; order Proteales; family Platanaceae; genus Platanus; species Platanus orientalis. The sequence continues at coordinate 12,516 of JAOXJP010071629.1, forward strand.
TAATTCTGATGAGGATGCATTAAATTCAAATTCAATTTTTTTCGTAATTCAAAATGGATGATTCAAAGCATTATATGGCATAAGATTTTGTAGAGGCCATGGATAAACACAAGCCAAAAATCAAGAAAAATAAATATGCAGTAGATTTTGGAAGAGAGACGATTAAGCAACAAATTTCTAGAAATTTTTTCCTCAAAAATGCTCATTTGTTTAGGAAAATATTTGGAAATTTCTTATATTAAAAAAATATATTTTATTTTCAATGGGGAAGTATTTATATGGTTTTAGAGATTTATTCTCAAAAGAAAAGTGATTTATTCTCAATATGAGAGTGTTCAATATTAAGTGAAAATATAATTAATTTTAGGATTTTAATTAAGAGATTAGGAGAATTTTTTCTTTCATATTTTGTGGATTTTACATGCCAATAAGAAAGGGAATTATTGATATGCATTAAGAGTTGTACATGTCAAATATAAAGAATGAGATATAAAAAGGTTTTGTTTTTTCTTTTTCTTAGAAGTTTAAATTGGAGAAATGAATAGGATATTAAAAATTGTTCTACTCCTTTTTGCAAATATTTGGATTGATTTTAGATTGATTTTAATCTTTTTAACTTAGCTTAAGTGTGTGTGCAACAGAGTGTCTACTCAAGTATTTTATCAAACAAGTAATGTGCAAGAGAAGTAATGTGTAGAAAAGTAAAGAGACAAGCAATCACACACTCAATCCACAACAAGAGATATATAGTGATTCGGTACGATGGCCTACGTTCACTTTTCTAAAACTCACCACCGAGTTTAGGTATATTTTATTTTAAGTACTATTACAACTTAGGTCAAAACATACAAAATCCAACTACTTGTTCAAAAGCAAGCTACACAATAACATTCAATATCTCCAGCGAGTGTGTACTACTTTCGGTGTCTCCGACGGATGTAGTCAAGCTTCCAGCGTCTCCAGCAGAAGCAAAGCAAATCAATAATGAAGATAAATGCAAAAGAAAGCAAATATTACCACAAGTTGGTTGATGTTGCTACTTGCATATAGTGGGGTGCTCCTTGTTAAGCTAGTTTGCCTTATCTACCCACAAACTTCAATCTCTTAACTCTAGTGCTTCTTAAACTCAGTCAAATGTGAGTTTCCTCTTAGGAAGAGTTCATCATTAGTTCTCCTCGATAGTAGAAGCTTAGTATTCAAGAAGAGAGAATAAGAGATTGATTCTTGGTGGAGATGTCAGCTACTCAAGCTCAAAACAATAAAAGAATGAAGGTTTTCTTAAAGGAAGAAGCTCTCAATTTGGTAAACTTTCTAACATTTTTTAGCTTGCTTAAAGTGTTTGTCCTAAAGAAAAAAGTTTCATTTTATAAGGGTGAGAAGCACCCATAACCATGGGATTAGCATCTTTTAAAACGGGTAACTCTTAGGAGCTTTTGATTTCTGAAAAACGGGATTCAAATTTTGCATTGGAGAAATAAAATTTCACATTTGACAAAAATGTCTCTGTGATCAATCACAAATCAATCTCATAGGTCTAGGACATGTCTGGGCATCTTGCGATCGATCTATGATCGATCACAGGATCCACAATCCAAGTCGTGATTGATCACCGCAAAAGGAGCATGGCCCTCGGGTGTTTCAATCTAGAACAAAATCTGAGTCATGATCACGACCTGAGATTGCTGAGACCTATGTTTGACACTCTTGGGGCTTGGTCTCTGAGTCATTTTCTATTGGGTTTTAAGAGGGATTTACTACCATGTTCAAGTTCATTTTAAGGTCTTAAAATGATATGCAATGCATGCTCTTTACCATGACTGCTGTAAAAAAATTTGATGTAGTCTCTGGTCTCTTCTTAAAGTCTTTAGTCCAGTTTATTTTCATGTCTTGAACTTGTGAGGATATAGAACACTTACAAAACATAGACCACTATTTGGTTTATCCATGAAATTGATATACATTAACAATAGAAAATAACCCAATAAATAGAGTTTTATCTTTTCTTATATTTCTTTTTATATGTCATATTTATCCAACCCCCCAAGAAAACCATCGTTAACACCTATAGTTGTCATCTCCGTTACCACTTGGAGCAAAGGAAGACAAATGAAATGACAAAATACATTAAAAAAATCGAATAATTAAAAAGACATTAAATACCCTTAAGATTATATAAAAAAGTTAAAAAAACAAGTGAAATTTAAGTAAAGGGAAAAGATGTTTTCTCCAGGATTTGGTGTCCAAGACACCAGTGGCCCATCATATGGAATAAAATGCATATTTCATATGCAAAAAATGCATAACCCACCCATTTTATTCCATTTGACGTCCCCTGGTGTCCAGGACACCATCTGGACAGAACATCCTTTCCCACAAGTAAAATATAAAATAGGCACATTAATATTGTGTCCTTATAGTTGGGCATGTTACCACTCCCATATACATATATATATATATATATATATATATATATATATATATATATATCTATATATATATAAACCAAATCCTACTTTTGCCTTTCCCCATTCCCATCCCTCCGCATTGAATTGGCTCCTCCCTACTCTCCAGAAATCAAAAGGGAAGCTAAACCTCCACTCCTCTATTTAAAAAAGAAAAAATGATTTCAACGCTTCTTTTACTTCTTCAAAGATGAAGACAATAGCAACGGTGACCGCGCTGCCTTCCCCTTTCGATTTCAGAGATGGAGATATATCTATTGATCTTCAATATTTATTATACGTGTAATACGTAAGCATATACAC
>JAOXJP010071640.1:0-15280 GCA_025762735.1 Platanus orientalis
TGAATAAAAAATTTCTTGCTTTCTAGCTCTTGACTAGTGTGTTATTCCCTTGTGAAGCCAAAAAACCATGAGTGGTTTTCCCCAAAGGTGGATTCCTTGGGTTTATTCAAGCTTGGTGGAGGCCAAGATCCATTGTTTTGGGTTTGGAAAAGCTTCAAATCAGGTTTTTGTCATTTTTTTTATTATATCTTTTCTTGTTTTCGCTACATCACTTTGAATTTTATTGATATTCTTGGCCATCATTCTACATCATCTTTGGTATCATATCTATTGTCTTGCATCAGGTCCTTATTTTGGCCTAAGAGGCTTTGTTAGTTCAAAGAAACCTAATTCATTTATTCCATTGAGACCCCCCCTTGGACACAATTATTTTCCTGGGCCTCTCACCTAGTTCCCCTGCATTCATTGTTTAGGAGTGTCCCTCTTGAGGGGGTTCAAGTCACGGAAACAGCCTCTCTAGAAGTGGGGGTAAGGCTGCGTACAACTTGCCCTCCCCAGACCCCGCGTTAGCGGGAGCCTTGTGCACTGGGTCGCCCTTTTTTATATTTACTCTAACCTCTCCTACAACCTTAGGGTTTTAGTAGAGACGGTTAATTGCTTTATTTAAGATGGTATCAGAGCAGAGTGATGGGCCTTGGATGTGTTTTTCTGGATAAAGTTTTTCTAGCAAGCGGCATATGATGCCTGTCGAGCTTAACTTCTTATGTTCTTATCGTGTTGTTTATTTTATTTTATTTTTTCTTCTTCTTGTCATTGGTCTCTAGATACTGTTGAGGTGGAAAGATAGCTAATGAGGACATTGTTGAGGTGGAAAGATTGTTGCTACTTGCTGGTGACATTGATGACCAGAGAGTGATGAAAAAAAAAATCTGTTGTGGAAAGAAGAAAAAAGTATGCATGAAAAAAAAAATTCAACAGTCCATTGTGGCAAGCTCCCTTGTGATGCGTGAGGAAATCAAGCCCATTGTGAATAAAATTTTAGGTAGATATAGCACATTGTGACAAGTTCTCAAGAGATGCATAAGGAACTCAAAAACATTGTGGCTATTTCTATACGGTCTACTGTGGCCAATTCCCATGCGATGCGTGAGGAAATCTAGGCACATCATGGCATTTTCTTTTGCTCATATAATCCAAAAAAAAAATGAGTTCTTCCATTCACACAATCACTTCTCTATCCATCGGGTCATTTTCAAGAGGATCACCATTAGGCATTATCTCTTTGCAGTTCAACATCATCAAACTTCTTCAGGCATTTGCAAAAATCATCAAGCTTTAGGCATCTGCAATGGTGTTTGGTACTTCAAGCACATGAAGATTTTTGTCCAAAATCATCATGTGTTTGAGGGGGAGTATTAGGGAAATAAGATATTATGAAAATATGTATTAAGAAAATAAAGACATTATGAAAATAATGTTATAATTAGTAAGATTAAGATTTGATTTGATTAGGATTAGTATATGTAAGAATGATTTGATTATGACTAAATTAGGTAAGAATGGATGTGATTTCGTTTCTATGGGTTTCCATCTTTATCTTGTATTAGTCTATTTAAACCTCTTGTTAGAAGTATTGTAATCACAGTTGTTAATCAATAAAGAGTCTTCTCTTAAATTTTCTCAGTATGCTGATGATATGATTTTGATTAACGAGGCAAGAGAGGGGGTGAATGCTAAAATGGAATTATGGAGATGTTTCTTACAATCAAAAGGTTTTAAATTAAGCCAAACAAAAATAGAATATATGGTGTGCAAAATTAGGAGTAGAAACAAGGGAGTTGTTATGAGTATGACCAAGAGACACCCTTGAACGATTATTTTTTATTATCTTGGTTCAATCATCCATGGGGAAGAGGGAGATTGGAGATCATATTGCTTTTATAATTAAAGCAGGATGGATGAAGTGTTGAGGTGCTTTTGGAGTGTTGTGTGATTGATGAATTCCATTAAACTGAAAGGGGAAACTTACAAGATGGATATAAGATTAGCCATGCTTTACAAAGGAGAATATTGGATAATCTAGATATAATACAAATGGAACAAATTTAGCTGAGATGAGGATGTTGAGATGGATGAGTAGCAATATTAGAAAGGATAATAAAAAATAAGCTTATCCAAAACTTAGGGGTAGCACCAATAGGTGACAAGATGAGGGATGTCTGATATGGTTTGGTCATGTGCAACAAAGACCAAAGACCACATCTTGAGGAGTGATATAGTCCATGTTGAAGGCTCTGAAAGGAGTAGAGGAAAGCCAAAAAAAGACTTTAGAGTCGAAGCAATAAGAAAAAACATGACTGCTTATGACTGCTTATGATTCATAGGAAGATATGACCTTAGATAGAATGGAATGGAGGAATAAGAACCATGTACCAGACCTCAAGTAGTTGGGATAAGGCTTTGTTGAGCTAGCTAATCTGGTGCCACATTCTTATTGTCTTCTGACTGAGCTGTTTATTTTTGAATGATTTCTTTGAACTTCATGTGGGATTGAAACTATGTGTTTTTGGCAAAGGGATCTAACTTTTGTGGGGGCTCATCTTGAAGGCATCTCTTTGGAGTATTTGGGAGGAAAGAGGCAGCAGTATATTTCAAGAAAGGAGTGCTATTTGAGAGATTATCGAATTGATTGCTGTAAGAGTAACTCATTGGGTCTTCACAGTTAACCTATTTCATGGTATTTCTATTGAATCCGTAGTTCGAGATAGGACAAAGATAGAGAGATCTGAGCCATTCCCTATGCAGATTGTGAGGCCTTGCTCCCCCATATTGCTAACTTTGTCAAACTTAAGTTTGATAGGTGTTCCATGGGGAATCCAGGTTGTTCAGGTATTGGAGAAGTTTATTGAGATAGTTCAGGTGCTGTACTATACTACTATAAGCTTTCTTGGGTCATATAGTCCTATTGATGTGGGGATGTAGTCAAAACGAAGATATGATAATTTGGCATCAATCAAACTCATTCTTAGCTTTTCTGCATTGAATGGTTAAGTGAGACTCAGCATCAGTGGTTGGTTGGTTACATTTGAGAGGTCTTTGACGGCTCTCATCTCATTAGAGAGGCCCATTCATATCTTGTTCCAGTGGATGCCAAGGTCTGCCAACTCCTACATAGGTGAGCCAGTCAAACAAGTAGTCCTAGAACTCTATGATTGGTGGGCTGGGTATTCTTTCTTAATGTTTTGATGTTGTACGTGCTTGTCTTTCTATTTTGGGGTCTTGTTCTTGACCCTTACATTCGATGTACTCTTTTCCCACTTCTCTTATCAAATTTCTCAGTTTTTCAATAAACAAGAAAAAATATATAACTAAAGAGAGGGTAAATGTCAAGTTAGAATTATGGAGAATTGTTTAAGAATGAAAATGTTTTAAAATAAGCCGGACTAAAACAAAATATATGGAACACAATTTTAGTCAAAATAGGAGTAGAAATGAGGGAGCAGTTTAAATTGATAACTAAGAGATGCCTTGGAGTGACCATTTTCATTATCTTGGTTCAATCATCCAAATAGGGAGATATTGTAGAGGATGTTTCTATAGGATTAGAGCAAGGTGGTTGAAGTGGAGAGGTGTTTTTGGAGTGTTGTGTAATAAACGAATACCATTAAAAGTAAAGGAAAGAAATTTATCAATGGCTATAAGACTTGCCATGCTTTATGGAGCAAAATGTTGAGCAACCAAAGAACAACACATACATAGAATGAGTGTGGCTTAGATAATGATGTTAGATGAATGAGTGTCAAGACTAGAAATGATAGAACTAGATATGAATCCATCTGCAGGAGGTTAGGTATAGCACCAATAGGTGATAAGATGAGGGAAAGTGTACTAAAATGGGCTGGTCATGTGCAACGAAGATTGATAATTGCGCCAATGAGAGGAGTGAGCTGATGCAAGTTGAAGGCATGAAATGGACAAGTGGAAGGCCAAAATTGACTTTGGTTTTTGGTTAAAGTAGTAGGAATGGCATGCATTGTTAGTAGACAAATTAATATACTTCAACACGAATACATGGGGAACCAGGTGTGAGTCCATACAATACGTGCGCACACATGCACTTCTACATCCAAGAGAATACTTTTACTTCCACAGGGATTTGAACTTTTGACCTAACATGGAGGTCAAGCAACAGTGCTGACATCTGCCGTACGACCTGCTGACATTAGCAACTATACTTCAGTTTTAGCAACAAGTCTTATTCCTGGTCAACCTACATCTTTGATACCAAGCTAACAGTGACTTGACCATCTCTCCCAAAACCTTAAGGTGTTAGGATATACACGGATCAATATACTTCCATAGGTGCTTGCAATTTAACAGCAGATATGGCCCTAGATCAAGCAGGATGGTGGAATAGGATTAGTGTAGCTGACCCTAAGTAGTTGGGAATCTTGCCTGGTTCACATGTTTGACACTTGCTGATACATAGGGTGAGCATGGGCTCGGGCTGGCCTGGCCCAAAAAAGCCCAGCCTGAGCTAAAAAAAAAAAAAGGGCGGCTCAGTACACGAGGCTCCCACTAACGCGGGGTTTGGGGAGGGCAAGATGTATGCAGTCTTATCCCCATTTCTGGAGAGGCTGTTTCTATGACTTGAACCCACGCCACTAGGGACGCTAACGGTAAGCCTTATCGTTGGGCCAAACCGAGCTATACACACACACACACACACATGTACGTATATATATATATATATATATATATATATATATATATATATTTACACATATTTACAACAACTGTTGGTAGAGTGTTAACAAACTTAAATTTGTAGCTCAGTTGGTAGTGTTAAATTTAGAACAGGTCATAAGTTCAATCCTTAGTAGAGGTGAATTTTTTTCTTTAGATAGAAAATATGAGGCGGCCTGAGGCCTGACAAAATAATTAGGGCCAAGCTTGGGCCTAGGTATTTATACATTTTTGGGTCCAGGCCCAGCCCAAAGAATATAACGGATTTGGGCCTGGGCCTACCATGGCCTGGCCCATATACTCACCCCTTGATACTTCTATTTAGACAAAACTTAATTTACCATATATTTATTATTTTGACTATTACTAGTCATTCATATAAATTGACTTGTGTGTATTATTATTCCAAGACATCTTTTTTATACTGCATATAGTATAAAGTAAACTCTTCGGAGTACGTGTCTATGTTTAGGTTTTCTAAGTCGCTGTATCAGACACCTTGTATTAATGTTAGACATCAACATGTATCCATGTCCTTCAGTAGCCATTTAAAATATTTATTCAATTTTTTGATATTGTTTTCTTTATAAAATTTTAGGGCTCTGTGGATGGTGACAAGTTGAGATAGTGAAAGGTGAGATATACTTTAGAACATCATATGAAAAAAAGAAATAAAAGAATAAAAAAAATCCTCTTGGCAAGTTGTCATTACCACTATTGTAAGGTCGAGACCTAGCTTGAAATATTTAGAACCTTGGTCTAAACACGTTAACACTCAAATTTAATGATTACACTAACTGCATTTGGTGATGCATCAGAAGGCTCCTTGTTGGTTGACCAAAAATCTCATTTATTCTTGCATCTCATCCTTCTTCCTCATATAAAAGCTTCTTATTGATGGAAGAAATATGAATTCCTTATGGGGACTTGTCAATGGCAGAGAACCTAGATGGAGGGGAATATTTGTTTGCATTCCGCATGCTGATGGTACTTTTTCGCAGAGAGTTCTCATTTGTGGATGCAATCTACCTTTGGGAGGTAAGTGAGACCAGTCAATTGAGTTCGAATTGTTTCTCAAGAAAGTTGCTTCTCTTCATTTAAGGAGAAACCATTGTTTTTAGATTTGACGCTTTTCCAAGGTTAAATGTTTCATGATTTTTATTTTTGGGTTCTTCTTACAATGTTGGACCTCTAATTCTTTTTGAAGTCATTTTTTCTGTAGCCACATGGTAGTTATTGATGAAGACTTTAGGTGTTCAATATATTATTAATTGGGAAGATTATCTGAGACAGTAATAAAGATTGATTTCAGTTGATGTGGGCTATGGAATACAACCCAAATATCTTCTCACTGTACGAGAACCCAAGCACAGCTACAGATAAGAGTGTCACAACCAAGGGAAATGACAAGTTGCTAAAGCAGTATGGAAAATTCGAGAGGAAAAACGTAATGACTGGATCCATTGGCCAACAGAGTGCTCTATCTGTTTTCCTTGTGGCAGGTGTCCTCGAGGCCAAAAATAAGCGGTTGTTGAGGGAGGCTAAGGATCTGGATGATGTTATCAAGGTTCCCCCCTCCCCCCTCTTCTATCTACTTCAATTGCAAACACAAGTACGGATGTATATGTTTTCACTCTAATCTTACATTATGGCTTTATCTTCAGATCTTGAATGGTATAGCTGGAAATTTAGATGCAAAAAAGGCATGTAATGAGGCATTGAAGATTCACAAAAAGTACTTGAGCAAGGCAAGTTTCATCCCTTTTCAACATTTTATTGCTTTGGGCCATACCTATACATTTTTTTTTTTAAATAAAAAAGAAGGATTCTGACTAGCTGAATAGTGTTTAACAGTATATTGTTGCATGCAGGCTAAGAAATCGTAGTAGTGCACAATTTGTTGTCAACACATTTTTATCACCTAATAGGCTGGGAGCAATGGTAATTGGAGCATTTATACAACCTTTTCTTCCTCTTCTTTGTTAAGATTTTTATTCTTGGATGTAATAATTTATAAGCTGATCTTTCCATATCCTATTTCCTTCACATTGTTTGAGAACTTTTTTTGTGGATGTTTTTGTATCATGTTACATCATAAATAGATCCTTACTTTGAGCTGTTTCTAAAATTACACATTCTATTAGACTAATGCATCATAAATGAATTCCTACTGTCTTAATTTCCTTTGATAATATGCATTATAAGCTGTAACATCAAATTACATTAGTCAATGCATGGATGTTTTGTCTATTTTGTCTATGGTGAATATGGTGGACTGGCCCAACATTTGGCCGCCCACACCTTCTGAGCACCGAATTGAGGTTGGACCATTTGTCCAGGAAACTGGGCCCCCCAAAAGAACGATTTGGTTGGGTCTAGTTATTTGGTTAACCTGATCCGTTGTGACCCCTATATTCTTTTTAGAAACAAATGTTCTGTGATGAAAAAGTGTCTGGGTCTCTGTGATGAACTCTAAGCTGACATGTGGTATGTTGTGGGTTAAAAACTGCTCAGTTGAAAAAGTAGGTGTCGAAAAAAGGGACCAAAATAAAAAACACATCATGTGTTCATCTGTGGCATGCCTACAGAGGTTTTTTCATCACAAAATCATTCTTCGATGTGTTATGGAATTTGGTGCCTCATTTTGGACACTCACTTTTTCAACAGAGTACTTTTTTCACTTTTTCAACAGAGTACTTTTTTGGATGCTTTTAACCCCAACACACCATGTGTCAGCTTATAGTTGCTCACAAAGACTAACAAACACTTTTTCATCACTGAACATTCGTTTCCTTTTATCAAATATAAACGCATTTTATAGGGGTTTGCTCTCTATTTTTATTTATTAGGATTGTAATGAGCTGCCCAGGTTGACATGAATTTATGATCCTCGTGTTAGCTTCATCTTCTTCTTCTTCCATTTTTTTAAAATAAGGTATGATTCATGTTCAGCTCATTAAGGATTTGCCCTGGTTGAGCTGGGCTCTGCAGGGCTTGCTATAATCTCGATTTGCAGTTTTGTGCCTATTTAAACATTACAAATTTGCAAGTCACAAACTCCTTGAAACAAAGCTGATGGCCTAAAGGCTAAAGCCATCAACATAAAAAATAAATTAGCCGGCTAGGCACACTCTAGATTGGCTCATGCCCATGTAGGGCTGTCAAAAGCTGAGCTTTGTCCATCTCAGCTCAGGCTCAGGCTTGTTAGGTGTTGAGTGAGTTAGGCTCTTCTCACCAAACTCAGCCTTACTGCTTCAGGCCAAATCTGAAAAACTAATATATATACTTACAAGCTCATAGCTAAATAAGCTCAAGCTCAGCTCATTATGAGTCAGCTTCAAGCTGAGCTGAGCTGCTCTCATTGACAGTCCTAAAGCCCATGTAGCTATTCAAGTTGACTTGCATGTGAATACTTTTTTCTTTATTTACCATAAATTTTCCTTTTCTTCTTAATATTAATAATAAAAAAATAATAATGGGCTGGGATTTAGTGTGACCCCTTAAAAAATGCCTAAGGTCTGCCCTATATCAGGGGTGGACACATCAGCATCAAAAAGTGAAAAGCATACCCCAAAAGTATAAATCACTTTTTTAGGACTGATGTGTCGAGCCCTCATGCATTTCACATGTCTTTTGCACCAAAGCCGAGGGCACGTGGATTGGTGTGGTCCCCTTAACAAACACCCAAGGTGGTCTGCTCATATGCAGGGACGGACACATGACATCGATAAAATGATTTAGACTTTGGGGGGGGGGTGGGATTTTCACTTTTTGATGCCATGTGTCTGCCCTTACATATGAGCTGACCTTAGGCATTCATTAAGGGAGCACACCAAATCTGCAGGGTAGCAGCAAGGGAACATGTTTCTAGAGTTTGGTATGCTCAAGAATTCCATGTTCAGAGGAACCCTGATGATGAATGAAATTTTGCTAAAGCTCCTTACCAAAGAAGAAAAAAAGAAGCCATCCCTAACATAAGTGGAACAAGCAGGGGGAATATTGGAGAGTCACATTTGCCCAATATGTTGCCAACAGCCAGAATCCATCTTGAACTGTTTGGTATGGTGCGACCAAGCATCTAGGGTTTGGTTTGCCTCCCCCTTATCGTTAAAACCCCCCCATATCTCAAGATTTGTCCTGTGGCGAAAAGATTAAATCAATTTATGTCTTGAGCCCTGACTCTTAATGAGAATAAAATCAAGGTTCTCAAACAAATTACTATCTTTAATTGGCAAATTTTTGGAATGGAAATAGGTTTGTGTTTGATAATGAAAGGTTAGATATGAATTCTATCTTATGCAAACTAGTTGAGCAAAGATCCCCTATGAGAGGTCTCGTTCCACCTTTGAGGGACCAGCTTCGCACCACGGTTGGTGCCCTACCAGTGTAGATTAAATTAAAGTAAAATTTGATGGTCAGGCAGATAGAGAGAACGGGAATTGGAGCAGTTACTAGTGATTTCAAATATCCCTAGCCAAAAGGGGTTTCTGCTTATCTATGGCTATGACATGGTTCTCTAATACCCCTCGCTTGCGGTTAACTTTTCTTTAGATCTAGCTAGAACTCTGTAAAAGAGGAAAAGCCATCCAATGTGACTATGGAAGGCAGACATAATCTGCACAGGGCAGCTTTGAACGGTTGATTGGGTACCAAACAAGTCTTTAGTTTATTTCTTGTTTAAATTGACCCCACAAAACATTGTTACTCGTTACCAAACAGGTCCCCTATGAGACAGGAGTTCACCTTCACGCCTTACCCAATCCATTGGGACTCTAGAGCTACTACAATGATTTAAACTACATTAACATGAAACGAGTGTCTATAGCATGATATGTATACAAAAATTTAAAACTCCAACAAGTAGACAAAAATTTAATTTAAAACTCCCAGTTAGAATTTTAATTTTTTGTGTACGCGTAAAGCTGACAATTGAACGGGCTGGGTTGGGTTTGGATCAGGTCTAAACATAGTAAACCTGAACTCACCTGTTTAAAAAGATGGGTTATCACGCCCCAACCTATATCCAACCAGCCATAACCCACAATTTCATTACTTATCCATAAACACAACACCATTGCTATCATTGCTTATCCATAAACATAAGGCTGTCAATTGGACCGGGCTGACCCAAAAATCGATTGTTCGGCTCAAAGTTTAGACTTGTTGGGTTATCATAAGTTCGGGCTAGGCTGAGTTTGAGTTATAACTTTGAGCCTGAAGAAATTTTTAGGTCAAGTTTGGTTAGGCTTTAACCCAACCCAAGTATTCGGCCTGAGCCGATCTATAAATAATTTTCTATGATATATAATATGTAATATAGTATTAGGTTGTTTTGAAATTATTTAACAGGTGTAGAGTAGCTAAGAAAAAACAATTTTTGTGATAAAAAGTGACATGCTAATGTGACTAAGTGATGTGTTTTCAAATTGTTTTTTGGTAAAAATACAAATGATGTGTTTTTCTTTAAAATTAAAAAAAAAAGAGAAGAATTTAATACATCGTTTTTGGACACTTTATATTTTTAATGAATAATTTTAACACTTTTTGCTTTGTCCATTCCATTTGTCAATCCGATATGCATTTTGCTTAGGTCAACCCTAAACTCAACCCAAAATTTGTTGCTTTTATAACACTGAGTTCAAGCTCGAACTGAGCTCAAGTCCATACATTTTATTTTGAGTTAGGCTTGGGTTAGCCCTAGCCCAGCCCTGCATATCTATATATATATATATATATATATATATATATATATATATATATATATATATATATTGAGCTTAATTTGAAGATTCAAACCAACCATGAAGGAACATCAATTAAAAAAACCTTTATATTGAGATTGAAAGATTATGAGAAGAAGCCTACGAGGGTTATTGAAATGTGAGAGCAAAAATCAACAGAGAGAGAACGATAGACAAATACATAACCATATGGTATATAGGAGCACACTAAGGATTATGTCTACTTCACCTTGTATGTTAACCTCTGCTTGGGGAGGAGGGGGGGGGACATCAGTGCCGGAAGTGATTTACATGCCCCCCCCCAAAAAAAAAAAATGTAAATCACTTTCAGCGCTGATGTGTTCGCCCCCTTGACTCCAACAGAGGTTAGCGTATAAGGGGGAAGGGGAACACAATCCTCCCTCACAGCAGCATGCTAGACGGGTTGAGTTGGGTTAACCCTTTCTTATGGGTCATAACAACCTCAACCCAAACCTAAGGCTGACAATTGGGTTGGGCTGGCCCGAAGCCTGACATGTCCGGCCAAAAAAATAATCGGGTTGGGCCAACCTAACTCAGGGCTGGACTGAGTTTGGGTCCAACTTTTAGGCCTGAAGTTTTATTTGGACTGAGTTTGGGTAAGGTTAAATTCAGCCCGAGGCTCAACCCTGTCCAGCACAAACTAGTTAACAAGTAATAATTTTATTTATATGGTTATATTAGCTTTATATATTTTTATTTTTATTCCTTTTTGATTCATATACTTTTAACAAATTTACTATCATCAAATAGTTCAAGTGCTAACTATTAAAAAACCTCCATATAATATGGATTTTGGGGTAATTATGAGTCTAAAATAAACCAAAAAATTAAAAAAAAGTTTTAATTCAGGTTGCCCGAACTCGGCCCGAAGTCCGTTGTTTTAAAACAGGTTAACTTTGGATCGAAATTCTAGGCCTGAAGTTTATTCGAGCCGAGTTTGGGTTGGGACAAAACATTTTGGGCTGAGTTTGGGCAAACCTCAGCCCCGCCCAGCCAAAACCCGATTGACAGCCCTACGCAAACCCAATCTGTAGACTGAAAACCGCAACCCAAACCTACTAAAACTTCGGACAGATTTGGGTGGATTGGGTCAAGAATTGCCAACTTATTTGGAGGTGGGATTAGGTGCAACCACTAAAGTTGGACTAAAGTAAGAATGACATTAGGGGCAAACACATCAGTGCCGAAAAAGTGATTTACACTTTTAGGGAAATGCTTTTCACTTTTTGGTGCTGATGTGTTAGACTCTAATGTCAGTCTGACCTTAGGTTGTCACACAAAATCCTTAGGAATATAACTGTACGCTAATGTATTTTAACTTAATGTAGTGGGTCAGGACTCAATTCATGGAACATTATTAAGCCCTTTCCAACGAAGAAAACATGTTGACACTAACCAATTTGCATTAGAGACAAAAGGGTAGTTTAGATTTTCAAGGGCATGTTAATCAATTCAAAGTAGAAAATGACTATTTGGTCAATTTCCTACAAATGGGGGTGTCTTTTTTAATTAGCTTTGACTATCTTAGTTATGCTTTCACCACGGCAAACGGTGAACATTGTGACACCAATTTCTCATTTTCTCTTTCCTGCCCAGCGGACATCTCACCTTTGAATTTCCTAACCTTTCTCCCGCGCTTTGCACGAACACCCGCAGGAGTCTATCCAAAAATAGCCGTTGGTAATAAATTACAATTTGTAGCCAGCAAATTCGGTCAGGTACTGGTTTTGATTAATGGACAATTGGCAACAAACAACACTTAGCGATTTGCTTTAAACGGGTTTTTGGGAATTTCAATCCCTCCTCTACCACTTCATTATATAATAGACTATACAATTAGGGTTTTTTTTTTTTTTGTGTTAATTCTCTTTTCACCTATTTTGCTAAGATAGTTTAAAGAGATGACACCATGTTTATTGAGTCAAATTATGCCAGGGCGATCCGATAACACAATGTAGATTCGACGTTGTTCGGCGAGTCTGGAATTTCTTGGTGTTACAGCTAATCTTCTTCCAAAGGTGTGATTTCTTTATTGAAATTGGTGCTCTTCTTGAAAATAATTTATTTTCTTCTTCTCATTTAATTTTTTATTAATATGGGAAGTGTTTTTAATGAAGTATACATTTTTTTTCTTTAGTTTTATCTTAAGTTATTTATCATATAAATGGTTTACATTTTTTTTTTTGAAGAAAATATGGTATAGTCTATTTAGTGAGAATTTTGAAATCGCCGGGCCTTTCGAAAAATATACTTTTCTGGGTTAAATTGGATTTTTATTTTCTTGGTTTCATATAAAATATAGGGAAAGACCCATTTAAACTTTTTTGAAAGAATGGGAATCTTAAGTTCATTATAGTTTATTCATCAATTAGCATTTTGAATATGTACATTACTATAAAATATTGGAATTTTTTCATCACATCCATTTTGTTCCTTCAATTCATTATGTATCTTAATTATCCAAAAATGTATAATTTTTTATGTCTCCTTTATGGTTTTTCTGTTTAGAATCTGAAGTTCAGAATCGACATCGCAACGACAACAAGCTACTCCGGTGGACATTCTCCGGCCCAGAGAGTCCTTTCACTCGCCTAAAATGACGATGGCGATGAAGGGCCTTATAAAAGGCCTAAGACATATTTCAAACATATTTGGTGTGTAAAGATCTCCATGACAGTCAGCTTCTCATATGATCACAGACCTGGCCAGGGCATTTGATGGGTTTGGCAGTTTAGTGAAAGAATTTTTGGTTTTGGAATAACTATTTCTAGGAGTTATAAAATGTCTTTAAACTTCTCCCTTGAGCTCTCTTAATATTCTACTTTATTTTTTTTTTCTCATCTCTAACCACAGTTTATTAATTCATACCTTTAATTATTCGAATATCTGATTAATGTTTTCAACCTGGATGAGTTGGACCTATTAAGCCTATCAAGACCAGGTTGAGATACATATTCATTATTCTTTTCCCTTTCTTTTGGATTCAGATTGGTCGAGCCTTGAATTTTGATAACTATGGGCTTAAAAACTGGCCATACCATATCAAAATCTTGTTAAAGAATATGAAAAAAATATCAATTTGCATGATAAACTCTGGCTTCGATTAGAAAAACATGTAAAAAGCTTGATATAATTATAAATCCTTAACTCAAAAATTCGTGTTCGATTGCATGAATACTGTTCTGCCAATCTATTTTTTTTTCTTTCTAAATCCATATCTTCTGTTGTATCATAAGCTCTAATATCTTTTTCACTACTTCAATCCAAGCCAATTTAATCTCTCGTTATGATTTTAATGCCATTAACTTGCATCATAATACTCCTCACTGGTAAAACTCTAAATGCATTGCTAAACTTAATGATTATCATTGCAGAAAATGGTAAAGAGCAGGAAATGCAGATCGGCTATCCCACAGACGTAAAGCATGTTGCCCACATTGGATGGGATGGTCCATCTGTAACTTCACCGAGCTGGGTAAGAAATTGTATATATGTGTTCATTGTTAAAGATTCAATGATCCTGTCTTCTATGATTGAGTGATGTCAAGGAACACTAACATCTGATCTTTGATTTTACAATGGTATAACATGGATCCCACAAGTAGGCTCTCTACTTGAATTTAGGCCCAGTCTGGTTGCCATGAATTGTGTAGAAAAGAATAGAAAATAAAATCCCACGAGAAAAGGAAAGAAAAGAATCGTAAGAAAAACATGAAAAAACCAACTTGTCATGACAGACAGCTTAAAAATGATTTTTTTGAGAAAATTTTTTCATGAGAAAATCTTTTCATGGCAACCAGACAGGGCCTTAAAGTGTCATATGATTATCTTTCACTTCTAGTATAGGTATCTTGAATAATCCTAGGGCTGTCAGCCGGACGTGGCCTAGGTCAATCCAAACTCAGTCTGAAATATTTTACATGTACCTGTACTGGGCCCAGTATCGTCAGCATGAACGCAGCCCATTTTAGAACAGTGGGCTTCAGGCCACCCGAACTCAAAATGCATAAACTTTGGGATAATTTTAGGCCCATTACTAACCCCCTAAATGCATATCACATGGGCCTTTTTGAACAGTTGGCACGTTGAATTATTTGATGTGGGCCACGCCCCCTCCCCCCCCCCCAAATTTTTGAAAAACCTCTTTACATAAACCATTAATTTGGACAGTGGCAGAGTGACATGGGAGCGTGAACTTTTGAAAAACCTCTTTACATATACCATTAATTAGTAGAAACTAGCAAATCTTATATTCACAATTTTGTATGTCCTACCATGTCCTCTACCATAGACTGATACGTGATGGTTTTTCTGAATTTGGTACCTCTTTTAAATGAAAAGAAAAGAAATTCATTTGAACACTTTTTACAGTTTTAGACTATACACCCCATTTTTGTTGGCATGGATTTGATGCTCCCCCTTCATTTGAAAACTGTTTTTTACCATTTTAACCCTATGCACCCAGCCTTCGTGCATAGCACATGGTAGGACATACAAAATCCTCGACTGACCATTTTTCCCCTTAGGAAAAACCAATATATTTTGGGTTAAAAGATCTTTTATTCTCAAATATTTTGTACTCTGATTTTAAACAAAAAAATTATTAATAATTATCTATATCATAGAATAAAAGATACAAAAATCACATATCCATATCCATATCACATTCTAGGATATGGATTATTAATAATTATCCATATCATAGAATACATATATAAATTAATCAATCCTCTGTTTTACTCCAAAAAAAAAAAAAAATAATTACATGTGTGCCTGTCCATGGTATTTATGCTTTTTCAAAAGAGCCCCTCGTGTCGCATATAGCTCGGCTT
>JAOXJP010071651.1:0-15279 GCA_025762735.1 Platanus orientalis
TGTAGAAAAAAGGAAATATATCTTCTCATGTCAATGAAATCATACCTCTCTCTGCTTCTCGCCCTCTCTCTAAATGTGTTGTAGACAATTGGATGATAGTCTAGATCTGAGCCTTCTAATAAAAAAAAGTTGTGGCTATCAACCCAAAATTGTGTAGTTCAAATTATCCAACCACATTCTCTCTATTGTTTTTATATAAAGTTAAATATTTTTGTTATCATTGGTTTTCCCAGAAGATTCTTAACATCCAAACATCAAGTGAGAAAATGTTGTTTTATTTTCTTTCCAACCTCAGATTGTCATCAAACAAGGTTGGAATATTAATACCATTTGGAATCCACCTTGAATCCATATGGAATCCAACTGAATTCCAAGGCTGTTTTCCAATTCCTAGGAAAGTAGGGGATAGGAATGGAAACAGACACAGCCTAGAGGAATGAGGATGGAACTTTTTCCCATTTTAAAAGCACACTTAATTCACAAACTTAAGTCTCACTTGAAAAACACATTACATTACCTAAAATAAGAAAAATGTTATGATTGGCTTAACCTCATCAGAAATCTTAATCAACAATCAAGATTCAATAAATCGTAACAGGAGGTTTTTGAACAAGTCTTAACAGTATGGGAGAAATCAAAATGGACTGACGACGACCAAAGTTAGCTGATCTAAGACTCGTTAGAAAAAGTCCTAAAAAGCCTACATTCCATGCTACCTGTTCTTAGAGAATCAAGGTTGATTAAAACGATCAATTGCATGTATTCAGATAACTAAAATAGTAGCAGTGAGATTGTACAGTTGGTATGGCATTATCATGCTATATTGCACACAAATCAATATTCGTGATTAGTGATCATGATATGTATAAATCATAATTGTTGATCACATGCACCTAGATATTAGATCATATGAGAGATGCAAAAAGATACGGCAGACAATCTCCTTGATAAGTAACATTCATAAAATTCTAGCCACTTAAATGTACAAGCCCTAATGACTACAATTTTTGTGTTGCTGTCCTTCCAACAGGTAAACCTATTGATGGAATGATATCAACCAGCAGCAGGCGATAGGGAGTACAAGTACTAGTGGGCAAGTAATATATTGAAATAGATGCAACAGAGTGGGAAAAAAAATCAACTACTAATAAGATAAATTATGGTCTGAAACTAATATTTTACAGCATGTTCTTTTGTTATTCTTGCACAAGATGTTAAAGTAGGGCCTAGGGAGTGGTGAACAAAGCTTTCTCAGGAGAGTACCGATGCACCATTACTTCCACAGGCCAATATATAAAGAGCTACCTCTGTCATTCAATCATCCATTAATCCAAGAACCTATTGGCTGCCTATGGTGCTGTAGCAGATAAAAGGAGTAATAAAACCTTGCTTAGATCTCTTTAGACGTAGTAAAACTATAAATAAATAAAAAATATGCAACAACAGATATAGAAATTATTAATCTGGGAAAATGAGAAGAATGCTTTTGGCAACATACCTTCATCCTCATCAAGTATTTACATCCCAGATCTGGGTGATTCTTTAATCTTTTTCTTTCCATTTTTCATCATTATCATCATCGAAGCAGGACTCTTGGAAAGCTTGTCCAAGCCTATGGAACTGCATAAATCAGGGGGGCTCTTCATCAATGATGCAAGAAGCATCCATGGAAACTGAGACTGATGGAGTGAAACGAGAAGGTTTCAAAGGGTGAGGTGCCCACTCCAGTCAACCTCAGTTTCTTATGCCTGCACACCCGCCAGTTGAGATTATAAAAAGTGTCGAAGTTATGACCATTTGCATTTTCAAGCTCATTAATTGTGGCTGGGTGCAGGCATGGCCCAAGCCCCTCAGCGGGGCCGGGCCAATCCAAAACTTGCTTCAGGAGGCTGCTGATGACGCTGCAGAAAAAACATGTATCAAGGAAGCAGTTATAAGGCCTATAGACATTTAGAGAAAATAACCCAGACAGCACAATTGAAAAATACTATTGGTAACATATTAATTATGGGAAAATAATGTGATGTGCTTCTCTCTATTACACCAATATGAACAGAGATTTTATAGCATTGAGAGATGTGCTTTCACACTTACATATACAACCTTTATTGGTAAATGCAGAAATGCATTAATGGCCTAGATTGGACATGTCATCACTGCACATGGCTAAAAGAGGAAGAGAAGCACAAGCAAGTACCCTTACCTGTGCAAAAGGTTGGTGAACATGTTCATGAGGATGGACATATGGCATTCCAGGGCGCGGACAAGGATACTGAGAGGAAGGCAGATAGATAGCAGAGGCGGAGTGTGCACCAACATGATTGGGATTGAACGGGGCCATCATGGTCTCTGGGGGAACATAGCCCATTCCTGCAGGGGTTGAAGCAGCAGCCCACTGCCCACCTAGATGTTGAGGGATTGACCGAGGTTGGTGTTCAATAGGAATCTGAGGCCTATGAGCTGATCCAAGCTGTGGGAATTCAGTGTTGTAATTCAATGCAGGGGAGTACATGGGCTGCATTGTGTACGGTCCTCCGTTGAACCCAAACCCAGGATCAAATCTTTGCATATACCTGCAAAAACAAGTTCCAGTTAAATATATATGATTACCCAACAAAAGAGAAACCATGTTTATATTTTCAAGTACTTCAGCAATGTGCATAGTGTTTCTCACTGATTTTTTTTTTTTTTTGGCTACATTTTCAAATGTTTGGGATCATATTTTGTATTTCTAGAAATACCGAATGTAATTCCACCAGCAGGTTTTTTTTTTTTGGCACTACCAGTCCCAAATCCAGATAAAAGAGGAGGGTTGTGCCAGCTAGATAAACTGGCATAAACCTTAACCAGCCGACCCCAGTTGAGATAAAGCTTCATTGATTGGAAGTATTATTCCCTAGCCATGAAGTTAATAGAGTTTTATTAGTTCAACACAGGAAGAAGGGGAATACTCGCCTCAATATAAGGGAAGCTTTTTTCGTTAACTCTCTTGTAAATGCAGCTGATGTAGGATGATAAGCTCTGATACCCAAGTTAGGTGTAGGGCAGACAAGGGCTATTAGATCCTGCAATTGTGGGCTCAAGATAATGGTGTGGAAGCAAGGACAGAAACAAAGGAAACTAAGAACAGGTTTTAGAGTAACCAAATATTCTCACAACTTTCAAGATAATTAGGCCCCGTCTGGTTTTTTTTTTTTTTTTGAAAAGATAAGATAATATATTAGCCCTGTCTGGTTGCCATGAAAAGGTTTTCTCATGACAAAATTTTCTCAAAAAACCATGTGTAAGCGGTCTGGTTGCCATGAAAAGTTAGTTTCCTCATGTTTTTCTCATGATACTTTTCTTTTCTTTTCTTGTGGGATTTTCTATTCTATTCTATACAATTCAAGGCAGCCAGACTGGGCCTTAGGGAAAAGTACAAGAAAGGAATTGAGATTCAAGAAAAAAAATTATAGAAGAATTAGAGGAAATGAAAGAGAAAATTAAAAGAGAAAAGCTGATTTAAGGTTTCTGGAATTTCTGGGGTAGAGTGGTAAAATTACCAAAATACCCCTGCAGACACGTCAGAAATTTATGAAATTTTATAGGGTATTAAATAGATAAAAAAGTGACATGTTTGCAAAATTTCAAGTGATTCTGAGAAAAGAAAATATATAAAACATGTAAAAGAACAGTCTGCATTATACTTCTATTAAGATAACCTAAAACAAAATATAGTTTCTTGATCAGAAACCTAGTAGAACAGAGAGAAATTAAAGAGCAATTTGATGAATTAGAAGGGGGACAGATTGGGGAAGAAAACCCTAAAAAAAAAGCATGGAAAAGCTTACTTTTAGAGGGGGCAATTTCTGTAGAAAGTATAACCTAGAAAACTCAGCTATATGTAGAACAGATTCCTTGGATTCCAACAGCTTGTAAATGCAATTTGATGATGTTTCATCAAGAAAATAAGAGAGAGAAAAAAGAATGAATAAGTTAGTAGAAGGAGCAAGAACAAGCAAGAAGAGGATGATGGGAGAAGAAGAAAGAAGAGGACGGAGGAAACCCAACAGCTAAACTGATTGAGAGAGGGGAAGAACTAGGGCTACAACCCTAGGGTTTCTAGTGGCTACAACCAATATAAGGGAAGGAACAAAACCCAATTTTTATTCATTAATCAATGTCTATTCAATACAAAAGCCTTATATAGGGTCACAAATTCAAGAAAATAACAAGAAACCAAATTAGAAAGTCCTTAACAACTAACTTACTTGCTATGTAAGACTTTCCAAAACCTAAAACTAGTAAAACCTTGACTTTCTAAAACAAAAACTACCAAAAATTAAGACCTTTTAGAGGATTTCGACCAGCACTCAAAGAGGACCCCACTTTGACTAGTTGACTAACTAAAAGTACTAAATTACCCTTGCTGATTGTGCCTTATTACAAAAATACCCTTAAACTAAAAAACCTAAACTACCCATGGCACTATTAACCTTACTAAAAGTATACCCAGCCCCTAAAATAATTTAAACAACCCACGCATTATGCACATTTTTGAACCTGGCCCTCCTGTGTGGAGGAACATACAAGAGCCTCTTCTTAATGCTCGCATCAGTACCATCTCGGAGACCTGAAGACCAACAACCAGCCTGATCAATGATCCCAACCATCCAACCTATCCTGAATATTTGGCTTATTGGGCAATACAGGCAGACATCCAGGAAAAAAGAAGGCTTATATAGATTGGATGGTTATCTAGTCAAATCTTGACCTAAAATATCCCGCTGGGGCCCATAACTTGAGGGATCCAACCCAAACAAATGGGCACCACTTCTATGGCAGAAACAAATACAGCTTCCTTCCCACCCCATGGAAGAATAGTGCCACAGATGTGAGAAACCAGTGTTTATGAACTCAGCGGATGACTGAGAAAATCAAATCATGTTGAAAAAAATAGGGATTTACTATTTTACTCACAAAAAAAAAAAATCCAGTAACTCTTAGCATGTTGCAATATCTTCTATGTCAATTTTTTTTTTTTTTAAGAGGAAGAACATATATTAAAAGAATGAGACAAATCTCCCCCTCCACCCCCCACAACACACACACACACACACATGCAAATAAAGCCAACCCTAAAGAAAAACAATCATAGCGCAACAACCATGTTCCACCCAGTACAAATAATATGTCTCTTCAAAGGGAACATAATCAATTCTTAAAAAGAATTAAAAATAAAAAATAAAAAAGTTGACCAATTAGACATCAACAACAATAAGCATAAATATACCTGTCATAGCTCCTGTCATAGTCAGGATCCTTGCGTTCGACCTCACGATCCCGAAAGATAGCCACCCTACCATTATTAACCTTGAATCTGCCAACCAGGTCCTTCTCTATCCTACTTCTACCTGATCCACTGCTACCTGTAGAGGAATCACCCAAACCTCTGCCAAGGTTCACTTCAGGGTCTTCAGCAACAGATTTCTCTTCCACTCTTATTGACCCCAAGGAGCAGGGCTGGAAACAATCCTGCACCACGGCTTCACCTTCTGGTTTTCCAACAGTGCCACCACTACTATTAGAGCTAAATATCCGTGCACGAGCTCTGTTATATTCCTCTTTTCTTTCCTCCACACTTTTTGAATAATTTCCCTTGGAATGTGGATTTGCAGTGTTTGCAGACTGCGTCCGCTTCTGTGGCCTCTGTTTGATTGCAACCTTAACAGCGTTATTGCTGTCTTCCTGCGGTAAGGTTATAGGAATGTCTGCCAAGCGGATTGGAGGAAGTTGACACTCAGAAGTCTTGCGGACAACTATTCGGGAACCAGACCCATCAGGCAAATTGTTGTCTAATATGACCATAGACTGCAGGAAGTAATGCTGAGCCACACGGTGTGCTGCCAAGCGTAAATAAGAGGTAGGCAGCTGTTGGAACTCCAGCTGCTGTTGAGTAGGATCACGGATAAACTTCTCAACATCCTGCTCCATCCGCAGAACTGATCAAGAGAGAGGGAGAGAACAATTATTTGGGGAACAAGGAAAAACAAATAATCATATACAACAGAGAGTAAAGAAAAACATATTTGAACAATACAATGGTTCCTGCCAGATATCAAATGCTTGTACCAAAGCAAGATATTGCAAATCATATTTATTAAGAAATACGACCAGATGCACTCTGCTCAAAGGTGCAACTGGTGCTTACACTTATAACCAAGCCATATAGAAGGTGGGCAAGGAAAAGGCTTATGATCACGGTCATTGGGAATCTCTGCTCCATGTCATGCACATGATGGGCCTTGGAAGCCGGTCGTGCAGGTGGATCAAAACGTGCATTTCCTTAGTTTATATCTCAGTTCTTTTAAATGGGTCCTCGGTTGGGTTCTTTCGGCAGAGACCCCTTATCACCTTTTCTGTTCAACATAGTTATGGAGCCGTTGAGTTGCTTGGTGTCTAAGGTGGAAATTGCGGAGCTGATTAAAGGGTGTTGTGCAGGGAGTGAAGGACCTTTCATCCCTCTAATCCAGTTTGTGATGACACATTATTCTTCTTGCAAGCTGAGGTGGATCAAGTTCAGAATCTGTGATGTTTGAGGCAGCATCCAGATAAAAGGTGAATTTGGGGAAATAAAAGCTCAATGGTGTTGGGTACATCCCTTATCTTTTTCAGCTGGTGGACATCTTAGGATGTCAAACGGCTGTGCTGCCTGTGACTTACCTAGGCCTTTCTCTTGGAGCAAACTCCCGAGCTCTCTTTGTGGGATCTAGTGATTGGAAACACAATCCTTTGAAAGAACATTGTTTGTAAGAATAATCTCCCCACCCCCCTCCCCTTCCACGAAGAGAGAGCTCGGTAGCATATACTTTATGTTGCTGTTTCTGATGCCTATTACAATGATGAAGAAGTTGGATAAATTAAATAGGGATTTTCTTTGAGAGTCAGTGGAAGGTTTTCAAAAATTCCACCTTGTTGGTTGCAAAAATGTCTACACAGCTAAGGTGCAAAGAGGTTTAAGCATTCCATACTTGAAAGAGATGAATAAAGTCCTTCTTCTTAAATGGTTTTGGCGTTTTGGATCTGAACCAACTCAGCTGTGGCAGAAAGTCATTGAAAGTAAACATGCGGTCATTCTTTCATGCTGGTCGAGTGGTACTCCTGAGGGGCCTTATGGGAAGAGTCTTTGGAAGAGCATTGCCAAGGGTTATGAGTTTCTCAGAGCAGCTCCTTTCCAGGTGGGAAAGGGCGATAAAGTTTGATTCTGGAAGGACATCTGGTGTGGTCAGTCTTCTTTGGAATATGACTTTCCTGATATCATCTCTCTAGCTTTGCAAAAAGATGGCTCTGTGTTTTTTTTTTTTTTTTGGTGAATAAAAAGATGGCTATTATGAAGCATCTTGTGAGGGAGGGGGAGTCTGAGTATCAGGGATGGAACTTACACTTGAGAAGGGATCTCAATGACTGGGAGCTTGAAGCCATGGCAGGCCTTCTCTCTTTCCTTGATCAAGTGCAGATTAAAGGGGATTCCGCAGAGGATCCCTTGTTGTGGTCACAGGACCCCAAAGGGGTCTTTTCGGTTCAGTCAGCTAACAGGTTTCTGGCCCAAGGGGTAGAGCAGGAATGCCCTGTCAAGCTGATATGGATCCCTTTCCTGCTGACCAAAGCATGCTTTTTTATATGGTTGATCTTTTGGGTTCATGCTCTCACAATGGACAACCTTTTATTTCTTTTTTTGATAAGAGAGACTTTCATTTAGAAAAAAAAAAGATGAGAAATCCCAAAGGATACAACAGCAATGCAAAACATGGGATTATCCACATAAGAAAAGCATTCCCCAATCCTCCTTAGCATTTGTCACAGAATACTCCCCCAAATGACTGCACCTAAAGCCCCCAAAGCAAGCCAAATCCTTCGCCCTAGAGAACACTCTAAAAACTGGCTCACAATTGACAACCTTGCGGCAAAAGGTTTTCAGATGACAAATCAGTGTTCTCTTTGCTATGAGGATTGAATGACTTCCTTAATTACCACAAAAACGTGAAACAACCATACAAACAAGTAAACTATACAACAAAACAAGCATACAAGCAAAGACATTAAAAACCCCTAAACAATCTGGCATATGATCTCCTTCGAAAATCTCCTGCAGCCCAACTCCCCATCTAGCTAGCAAATCCACCACCTCATTCTGAGATCTTGAAATATGCATCAGTGACATATTGAGAACCCTAAGGAAGGCCCTAACTTCATGCACATAATAAGCCAGCTGCCACAATCCCTCACTTATTCCATTTCCCTAACTCATCACAACCTTTGAATCTCCTTTCACAAATCCATCACTTATACCAAGCTCTTTAAGCCTACACAATCCTTCAAGCAAGCACAAAAGCTCTGCCTCTGTTCAATCACACCAACCCCATGGCCCACATATCACAAATACCACTTTCCTAGCTTCATCTCTAACCACACATCCAAAGCCTACAGGCCCTGGGTTTCCAAATGAAGATCCATACAAAAATAAGCTTAATTTTGCCATGACGATTTAGAATCGATTAGTCATCTTTTCCTGCATTGGCTTTTGGCTTCTGCAATGTGGTGATGCAGTACAACCCCAAGAAACCAAGCAACACAAGGCTGAACACCATATGGGTATACAGCTGTAAAGTGAGGGGTACAGTGGTTCCAAGAGGAATAAATATGGATTGCAATGGGGTCTAGTCAGGAACTGATTTGAGTGTGGACAACAAACTATCAATGAAATCGAAGTTGGGTTATGTATAGTCACACGGTAAGCTCTCAGGTAGGAATTTTAGAGGCTCAGAATCTGATAAAACAGCAAAGGTTATGTAGGGGATTTAAGGCTCAGACAGTGAACACAAATAGGCTAAAACAGATTTGATTTTAGGTTGAATCAGCAAGGTGTATTAGTGATTTGGCTCGGGTAACAGGCTAGACAGCTAAGGGAATATGTAGGTTGAAACAATGCGTATAAAACAGATCCAAAACAGAGAATGGATTTGTCTATTTGGGTTTAATTAAGTCTGCCAACAGTATAGGGTTTCCTGAAGAAAGTAATAGAGCAGAGCACAGGCTTGGAGACAGATTAGATAAGAGGGATTGTCACTGCTCGGAATCAATGCTGAGCCACAAATCCCTTTGACAGTGTGTAGGGGTGGGTTGCCACAGCTCGGAGTCAATGCTCCCATCCCAAAATTTGCGTGAAGGCCAGTAGGAGAAAAGGACATAGATGATAGGTGATACGATGGGCCACTAGCAACTCTCTCCAGCCTTGGAGCTCCAAAAGTGGTCATAATTTGGAGACAAGTCTAGCAACAAAGATGGCAGGAGATAATTCCCAACGATGCAGTAATACCCAGGTCAATGCATCCCAAAGAACAATCACCACCGGATGCAACCTTTTCTGATGTAACCCCTCTGTAAAAGGTCTCTCCTTTAAGATCGAAATGCATCCCAACCTTCTGACCAGGCTTAGTCCCAGGACAGGGCCATCTGCAAGGTGAGCACAGTTACTACCATAGGATTTCATAGATGTGGTACATCTTCACTTATTGCAAGGCATCCAGTTGCATTTTAGTATCACTCAATTCATGGAGAGACAATAGCATCCTTGCCAAAAAAAAAATGCTGTGAGGCATAAGTTTTTTAAGCCAAGGATGAGGGTTATGGTAACTCAGGATAATTGCAGTTTCCAACAGAGCAAAGCTACATATATTGCGTGGTCCTTTCTTTCCATAACAGCCTTCCTGTGCTTCATAGGTATCTAGTCCCCTTGCTTTTAAGGGTTTTTAACCTCTTATAACATGTCCCTTCACTCTTCATTAAATTCAAAAGAAGTGTTGCACTAAATTCTCCTTATCTTTGATTTAGTCTATGGCCGGGTCAAACACATGCAATGTCCTAATGGTAGAGCGTTAAACTTGAACTCTCTAATGCATTAATGTATGTTCTGTGTATATGTAGGTGTGTACGTAGATATACATATATGACCATTTTTTTATCTATGTATCTAAAGAACTAATAGAACTGTGAAAACCTCTCTCTCTCTCTCTCTCTCTTGGGGGATAATCGTACAGAACTAAATCAGCGTACATAATACAGACCAAAGTATTCATATTAAATCAAAGCAAAAAAAGATGAATAGGATTTCAATTTTCAAAGGGAGCATACTTCATATACAACAATTACTATCAATAAAGAGTCTATAAAATATATGTTAGTCTCTTTGTTCGATCCAGGAAACCTTAGAACTATATTCAGATGTCTCTTACTTTTGGCAATAATTACTACAAACAAATTCGAAATTTCTTACCGTATTGCCTTTCATAAAAGGTCATAAATATTTATGAGGAGGGCTAATCCTAACCTTCGAGAGAATAAACAAAAAGGACAGCGACGCAAACTCTAGCCACGAGACTTACTCGATAGCCGCTCACGAGGGTTCTGCAAAGCTTCCCTGAGAAACTGATCCACCTGACAGATAACATCTTCCGAAACCCCTCCAATCTTCTCAGAACCGACGGAAGAATACGAAGCACAAGCAGATGATGAAGCAACACCAGCAACACTGTCAGCTGCCGCAGAACCATCGCCAAACTCCGGCGGTGCAAACCCAGGCGAAGACGACGGCGTGGAATTCTTCCTGATCATCAACCTGCTCATGCTCTCGTCCAAATCAGCCATTTCCCATGAATCGGGGGCTCCTGAATCCTCTACAGAACCCTCCATGGACAGAAAATTCTAGGGTTTGGGAAACGATGAGGTCATGGAATTAAATCAAGCTCTAAAACAGAACTACAGAGACTTCCATGGGAGATGCTGAGGATAACGAAATTAGGGTTTGGAGACGAATTCACGAACTTTTGTACCTATCCCGTCTCTAAGAGACACGAACCGATGAGAAATAAAAGATCACGGTTTTCTTTGAGATATAAAACGAGGAAAGTAGAAAGCAACGAATGAACGATGCATTTTTACCTTCCAAAGAAAAAAAGTAAGAATTCAAAAGGCGATAGAATTTGCCGTGTGCGCACATGCATCGCGTTAACCTACATGCATTGCCGGGACTTTTATACTTTATAATTAGTTGATTAATTATTTAATTAATGTCTTAAGGCGTACTGAGAAATTCTATTTTAGGGATGGATAAAATGACATTTTTTTTTTCTTCGTAAAAAAATGGGATTTCTAAGAAATTGTAATCTGGTTGATTTTGTTCAGATGTGTCCTAAATGATACCCATGAGTGGTGTGTGATGCTCGTGATCATAATTTTCAAAACTGATCCGAGCATTAAACAGGTTAACTCGACAAACCAGTGAGAGAGTATTATATCAGCTCCTCTTTACTTCCGCTCCTCTCTGCACGTGTCAGGGGGTGGGCACATCAACACTGACAAGTGACATGCACCCTCCCCTCTCCAAACAAAAAGTGAAAATCACTTCTTGGCGCTGATGTGCCCACCCCTGACACGGTGCAGAAAGGAGCGGATACAATCCTCTCTCCAAACCAGTTGGTGGGTCAAAGCAGGCAAACCAATGGTGCCATTAACCATGTTTAGTCGATTAATCATCAGTGGCTCAGCTCAAACAAGCAAATGACGTTGCAGATATAATTGAAAAAATATCTTCCAAAATAAATTTAGGGCTGTCAATTTATCATTGGACTGACCATATTAGAAGTATTTTCTTAATTTTTGGACTCATTATAGGCCCATAATTGTTCCTAAATGCATATACGGCTTTTCCAAACAAGTGACACTTAAACTATTTGATGATAGTAAATCTGTTATATATATAAAGAGAGAGAGAGAGAGAGAGAGAGAGAGACCCATATATAAATAATTATTATTATTTATTTAACTAGTTTGGTCACGCCAAGCCTCGAGCTGAACTAGAGCTTACTTGCACTCGGCCTGAATAATTCTTCGGGCTTAAAAGTTCAGGCTGAGTTTTTCTAACCCAAAATTAGGTTGGCCCAGGCAACTATTTTTCGGGCCGGATATGTTCAGCTTCAGGTCATCCCAGCCCAATTGATAGGTTCAAATAAATTAGGTTGGTCATCCAATTACAAGAGCATCGTTAGTCTTAGTTTGACTAAATTTGGGTTTCACTAAAAAGATCTTTACTTTAAGAAGAAAATCACACATGATTGTTCAATGAATATAACACACACATATATATCACATACATGAATTTTGAACATGTTAAAACCAAGAAAAGCATGCCAGAGATCTTAAACAATTCTAAGAATTACACAGAAAACCAGGATACCTCTGCTGAGGCCCTCTCTTCTATCTATAATCAAATAATAGAGGTTACATTAAACTAACTATTGTTATAATTGATCAATATTTGTTACAGATTATTCTAACCAAACTTTTAACTACTAGTTGTTACAACTATCTAACTACATAACTTCTCTTCTAACTGATTTTTGTATTATCGTTGACATCACCTTCAAGTTAAGTGTCAGAAGAACTTGATTCTCAGTTAACTGATTTTTGTATTATCACTAACATCTCCCTTGACGGTGGAATGCAAGGCAACCAGGTTAGCGCTTTCTACAACCCAGGATCTGGGGCTTAGATATGTGGTACTTGAGGGTGACTCTCTTGAAGTTATCTCCCACCTTTTGGATTCTCTTGGAGAGATCCCATGACTCATTAGTATTCTTATTTATAATTGTATAAACCTTATGAAAACTTTTACTATTGTTAATTGTATCCCCTGTCCTGGTTGGGGGCTGATCTTGCTTGTGATGCTGCTGGTGTTCAGTAGCCTTTCCCTCCTTAGTCTATATATGAAATCGTATCTTATTTAAAAAAAAAAAAAAAAAAGTAGAGATGAGACCGCATTTAGAGTATTTATAATTGTTTACACTTGTTGCAGATAATCTTACATGGATTAAGACCCTTTCTTGATGTTCTGTAGATGATTTTTGAGTTGCGGTATATTAGATCTAGAGAGTGATGAAAACCTACGTTCAAGTGCCAGCCAGGCTTCGTTAGAATGCTTTAGGTGCATCACATAAGGGAATTTATTCTCTAAAATTCTTGCAAATAGACAACTAAGTAGTTGTTGATCTAAGAGTAACCAATCTAAATGTTAGGGATTTGATTACAATTTTCCAAAAGCATCAACGATGGATTCTGGTGGTGGAGTGCGTGAATCCTCTTAACAGAAACTTCATCTAGTGAGCTTTGAGTGCAATAAGGAATTGAGACCTCCACAACAACAAAATTTCTCTAAGTTTATGAGTTAGTAAAGATGTAAGGTTTGAGATGAAAGACTGCAATGAATGAGGAGAAAATGCAATCATAAAAGTGAGGAAGAAGAAGAATTAATAAAGGGAATAGTTGAAGAGGAATTGGAAGAAGCAATCGCCACTGAAGAATTGAGTGAGGGAGAAATCATCGTGAGCTTTCATGCTCTAATACCATGAAACGATCCTTAGAATTATATAGAAAACTAGGATACTTACGTTGTGGACCCTTTTTTTCCTATTTATAATCAAATAATTGAGCTTACATTCAACTGACTATTGTTTTGTTTTATTTATTTTTATAAATAAAATTTCATTAAGAAAAAAGAGATGAGAGGCCTCCAAAGACAACAACAAAACAAGGTAAAAAGAAACCAAGTACAAGAGAACATTAGACCCAAATCCCTTTTGGTGTTAACCACCGAAAAATCTCCAAAATGGTTACACTCCATATCCCAAAAACAAACTAATTGTTTTGCCTTACAAAAGATGTTGAAAACCGGTTCTGAGCAAACTTCAAACACCCTTTTGTTGTGTTCAAGCCAAATTAACCAACAAAAAGCCGGACACACCAATTTCCAAAAAAGACGTCCGTTCTTTGGAACCCTCCACATGTTCCACGAAGCCAAAAGCACAACCATCCTATTGTTATAACTATTTAGTATTGATTACAAAATATTGTAACTACTTAACTTCTAAACTACCAGCTGTTACAATTGTCTAACTACATAACTTATCTTCTAACTTTATGTCTTACTACATGACTTATCTTCTAACTTTCGTATTATCCTTAACAAGATTTACCTTTCAATTCTCCCATGTCAATATTTAGTATTGATGAAGATGATGATAGAAAAAACAGTAGAAGGACGAATAAGCATGAAGTAACCATGATTTGGCAGGTTGGGATTAGGTACGGAAATCAGTTTTTCCTGATGTATAGAATGACATCAGGGGGCTGACACATCAGTGCCGAAAAGTGATTTTAATTTTTTTTGGGGATGCTTATCACTTTTCAATGCTGATGTGTCCAGCCCCTGATGCCATTCTAATACATCAGGAAAAGTTGATTTCTGTACCTAATCTTTTCTGCGATTTGGCGATACCCCAACCTCTATCAAACTCTTCTAGATCACATTGTATGACAAGAGATTTATGATTTATCGGTCCACTGCTGAGTTGGGACTTGGAAGTGAGAGTAATCCTAGGCCCCTTTATCCAAAGGGAACAAATGTTCTAATCCCAATTTGTATACCCCCATGTTTTCACACAAAGGCCATGATGTATAGGGTTAAAACTGTAAAAACAGTTTTCAAAAAACAGCATCACATATTCACCAGAAAAGATTAGGTGCAAATGAAATTCACACTGATGCAAAAGAATGGCTTGGGGGAGGATACATTAGCGCCGAA
Source organism: Platanus orientalis (assembly GCA_025762735.1). Taxonomy (NCBI): domain Eukaryota; kingdom Viridiplantae; phylum Streptophyta; class Magnoliopsida; order Proteales; family Platanaceae; genus Platanus; species Platanus orientalis. The sequence goes on from JAOXJP010071651.1 coordinate 14,675, forward strand.
AAGTGATAAGCGCCCCCTCCCCCCCCAAATAAAAAAAAGTGTAAGTCACTTTTCGGAACTGATGCGTCAGCCCCTTGGTGCTGTTCGAATGCATCAATACAAGAATGCACCAGTACAAACTTCATTCGTAATCCAAGCCCCATATTCACATGCCAGCCTTTGTGTCTGGGAGCATGGGTAAAGCAGATTTCCTGTAGCCCTTTTTCTACAGTCAGACTAAAACATCAGGGGTGTCAGGTCACATGTGGGCAGAAAAAGTGAAAAACACCCAGCCGTGATTCATTTTTTGTAATGGTTCACTTTTTCCGCTTACATGTCACCCAACACCTTGGTGTTTCAGTCTGACTACAATAAAAGGGTTACAGGAAATCCATTTTGGAGCATGGGGAGTAAACAGTTTGGGAGTAGAACATTTGCTCCTAATCCAAATTGGCGGGTCCCTAGTTGTTGGATGTAGCATTTTAGCAGTTTTATTTATTTGTTTTTCTTTTAAAGACAAAAAAAAAAAAAATCTTACAACTTTATAATCTTACCCGTTAGAATGTCAGTTCTCATAAATTACAAATCATATCAGATAAAATAAAATGATTGAACTCCAAAAAAAG
>JAOXJP010071662.1:0-15279 GCA_025762735.1 Platanus orientalis
ACTAGAGGAAGGCCAAAATTGACCTGGGTGGAGGTAGTAAAGAGGGACATGGCAGCTTGTAATTTAACAGCAAATAAAGCCCTAAATAGAGCGGAATGACGGAATAGGATTCCTGTAGCCGACCCCAAATAGTTGGGATAAGGCTGTTTGTTGTTGTTGTTGTTGTATATTGAATATATTGGATTGGCACACAAGCTAGTCAAACCAAACATGTTGAACCATTGGATTTTTTTTCAACAAATGCCTCCAATTTGGTAGACCAATTTTAGTTTTTTTTTATTTAAATAAGTACATAATTTATTGATCACTCAAAAGAATTACAATCTAGTACATATACATTGGGAAGCATCCCTTAATTTGAGATTGTTAGGGAAGTCAATAGGATACAAAAAAATTTCCCCCAAAGCATTGACCAAAGAAACTAAGATTTCAGCAGGTTGGTTCACTTCTCTCCACACATGATTGATTTTAAAATCTTCTAAAATAGATAATAACATGGAAATCTTCTTGGAGACACAAGCTAATCTCAAAGATATGTTGCACTTGGACAATAAGATGTCAACCCCAACTATCGAGTTCATGATGATATGCAGCTTCCTATAACCCAACCGAATTGCCAGGGATATGCCCATGAGCAAGCCGTACAGTTCCAACCAAAGAATATCCATAGTGTCAGACATCCTTGGATAAGCAACCAGAGGCGAACCATATTCATCCTTGATAAGACCTCCATAGCCGGCCCTAGCGGCAAGAAGAGATCCATCACAAGGGAGAGAAACCCAGTTGTGTTGGGGTAGAGGCCAAGTGCAAGTTCTCAACTGTGGTGAAATCATCTCCACTTCAACATCCCATGTGTGAATCATACAATCATGAATATATAGTATTGTTTTTGAAGCAATCAAACCATGACTTAGCCTGGGTCAATGCCTTGTCCATTTTTTAAAATCATGGAAGTAAGGTTCTCATAATAACATTAATACGTTATAAAGTAAATAGGGCTAGGTCGTTGACCTATTTTGTATTGCTGTTTTAGTATTATATAATATTACTTTTTTGGTTGTTTTTTTTTTTTTTTTTTTTTTGGTAAATCATGTGTGTGTAAAGGCGATAGCTTTTTCAGATAAGTAAATAATTTCATTAATCAAAAGAGATAGATAGATAAATAGATATTCAGCTGCATCACTACTAATTGCATCCTGAAGATTTATGGGAAAAATCAAATGAATACAAGACAATTTCTTCATTTCTGGTCTCCCATGTGGAGAGCAGTAATTTTAATTTACTTTTAACAAGAATCATGTGGTAACAATCGTATTTATAAATAAAATCAACTTGAGTGAGTCCTCTATATTGGGTAAAAAAAAGTGAAGTAAAAATGAGAATAGAATGCCATAGCCCTTCAAAGTAATTAGAAATTCTCTATCAGGAATTATAAGGGTAATTTAGTACTTAAGCCAAAAAGGGCAAATTTTATACCAGTCAAACTATGGAAAGTACTGCTAATCGTTATTAATGAAATAATTAATGTGGTGTTTACTTATTATAGTAAGTAAATGGTCACCTCCTCTGAATTCTTCGAACTTAACGGAAGAAAAAACTGCATGGCAGTTAGCCGTAGATAAACCTTCTTAGGATTCTCCATGCAGAACTTGCTTTAATTTCTCGTCGTAATAATCGATGTCAGAAAATTTTGAACTCACAAAGTCGGTTTGGTCATTTTATTGGTTAACGAGGAGAATTTTGTAATTTGCGACTTCTCTTAGGAAAATATAGTGGATTTGGCCGTTGGTCTAACGGTATCCGCATTCAGAAGTTTAGTACTGCCGAACCAAAGTTCCACTTTAACCGCCTTGGATGACGGTGATGGACTCTCAACTGCTTTCTGTCACCGTTACCGTTTCGTTTACGCCGTTATTACAGTTCCCGCTCGTTGGTTTTTCGGCTTCGCTGGCTTTAGGCAGTTGGCCTGACTTCAAATAGTTCGACCTCGCAAGTCTGGAAAATTACTAAAATTGCCATCAATTTTTATATAATTTGGTGAAAGGGAGTCGGAATCATCTAATTACGGAAATCTGCTTTTCCTAATGTATTAGAATAACATCAGGGGACTGACACATCAGTGCCAAAAAGTGACTTTCACTTCTTTGGGGGGTGCTAGTCACTTTTCAATGCTGATGTGTCCATTCCTGATGCCATTCTAATACATAAGGACAAGCAGATTTCTGTAGCTATTCTTTTCCGCTCGACTCAGGGCTGGGATTAGGTATGGAAATCAGGTTTTCCTGATGTATTAGAATGACATTAGGGAGCTGACACATCATTGCCAAGTCACTTTTTGGAGGTGCTTATCACTTTTCAATACTGATGTGTCCACCCCTGATGCCATTCTAATACATCAGGAAAACCTGATTTCCTACCTAATCTTTTCTGCTCAATTTGATAGAGAGAAATCCGGCCAATCCCAAGAAGCATTTTGATGGATTAGAATCAATCTCTAATCTTACTGGAGTGATATCACGTCATTACAAATCAGCAAGTGATCCATAACTGACAATGGATACTTTAGTAAATACATATGGCTGGCTCTAACTATTGTATATTTATTACAATACCCTCCTTTGATTCTTGTGTTTTGCCTAGACACCCTTTGTCAGGCATCATATCACCCATGTCAATTGATAATAACATGAAATTTTTTCAGTTGGTCTGAAGATGATTTAAACCCCATTTTGCATGATTTTCATCGGATTAGAAGATTTTTTAGGCTGCGTTTGGCTGCCACTTGTAATGTAATCATTTCATTTGAGTTTCCCTTTTGTTGTTACAATGAGATGGTTTGTAATGAACTTATTTAGATTTACACCGATTTATACTTGATAACATTAGTTATGTCATTTTATAGAAAAACCTAAGATGACTTCATTTCTAATTGTAATTAACGAATCAGTATAAATTTGAACGAATTCATTACAAACCCTTTAGCTTATGACTACAAATACTTGAGAAACTCAAATGAAATGATTACATTACAATGGCTGCCAAACAGGCTATTAATAAATAAACAAAATAAATACCCTATCACATTTACCAAAATACCAAGTTAATTTTGCCACTTACTCATTTGCAACCAACAAGACTTATCACCATTTGAAATGAAGATGATTCAAATTTGATGAACCTGAAAGCAGAGTTATAAAACTGAAAAGTGAGATGAGCTCGGGGCATCTTCTTGAGACCCATTATTCTTATTTATAGAATCTCATTTACATCCTTTTAACAGAATAACTTCACAACAAATTCACTGACTCAATAACCATTATGACAGACTTCGTTGTTACGATCTTAACCTTTAATAGAACCGGTAATGATTATTAATTAACTACACTAATAGAACCGTGGACCGTAACATATAAATCACCTCTCATTTGTTTGGAATAGTAAATCTTGATCATCTAATCCACCCTGAAAGATATAAGTACAATGATAACGGGATACATTCCTTGTCCCTGAGGGGAAAAAAATTAAAAAAAAAAAAAGGAAAACAATCCATGCAGTAGCCATTGTTTGTCGAAGTCTTTGTTTTGTTGTAATGAGGGTCACATTCACGATTTGCTAATACATCCACAACTTTTTATTCCTTATTGGAAGATTTTCCTCATAAATGAGAAGGCGGAATATGCTCAAATTTTAAATTGCATTAGGACTCTCTTTCAATGATCAAGATTCAACAAATGAGTACACTATTTCAATAATGGTTAAAACTCAACTTTGATGGTTCTCTTAGAAAAAGTATATTAACTGGGAAAATGATTCATTCTCATACGTGGTACAAATTAAGTGAGTTCCTTCTACTTTTAACCCTCGCGGAGAAAGAAAAGGTTCGAATCATCTTCAATTTGAATGGAGAGATACCACACCTGTATCCAGCATGTGACATGATACCTAACAAAGGGTAAATTGATAAATACACAGTTAACTTTACTGTGAATTTACTGTAATACCCTCCTTTGACCCACTACTGCATTTACTAAGACAACCTTTGTCAGGTATACTGTCACATGCTGATTGATACCGGGATGATATCTCTTCAGTCAGACGAGATGATTCAAATCCCAAAGAAAAGTGCAGAAAAGGCTGAGAGAGAGAGAGAGAGAGAGAGAGAGAGAGAGAGACCTCCTTATGCATCGTCTATGCCAAGGACTAACTTCTAATACAGTGACCATAGACCACAGTATTAAGAAACATCAACTTGAGGGTCTCTCTCAAACCATCTAGTCAAGAGACTGACAAACAAATCTTTTATTTGGTTTTTTTTGGGTTATTAATCTTCTTCTATTTGTTTGTGAGGAACTTTAGTGTATCTTCTATTGGTTGAGATGAATTTCAGGGCATTCCCTAGCGTGTGAACTACTTAAAGTACAAGCTGACATGTAAGATTTTTGTTTTCTTGACTAGGTAGTTATAGTAACACCAAGAAAAATGATTAATAGAAAACATATCATGATTTGAAAGTCTATTTTAAGGTTATACATAGGGTAGGTTTATTTGTAACCTTTGGAGTTTCTTGCCTGTTGCCATTGTAAAGTGCAGTTGGTTTGGTTTTCACTTTCAATCACAATTAGGGTTGAATATAGTTAACCCTCTAATATCTAATATTCAATAATTTTTTTCCGGTAAGGGTTAATTAAAAAATAATAATTAAATAATGATTTTAGGCTCCATCTAAAAATAATAATTTTTATGATATGGCATACATGTATATGCGATAATATTATATATACTTGTAACATAGAAGGAAGTCAAAGCATGGACGTAATTAGTCAAAAAGGAAAAAATATATTGGAATTATTTTTTTGTATATGAAATTGAGAGAACTAATTTTTGCTAATGAAAAAGAGTCCTATAGAAAATTTACTACAAAATAACTCTAATAACTAATATATCGTGTTCCAGTGCCACCCATATTATTAGTTATTAGATGTCCAATTGTAGAGGAGTTTGTACCAGAGATGTTAACGTGTTGATTATAACTGATTAAAGGGTATCAACGTCTAATTAGCAAACAAATTTTAGGAATATTTAAGCCCTTATGGTCTAACTGTCCCTATTTGTTCACATGGAGAAGGGTTAGAACATATAATATATACTCTGCGATACACCAATGTGATCTCACAGGCCAAAAAGCAACCACTTTTTTTTTTCTTTTTCAGAAAGGGTTGCAATTCAATAAGTACTTTCTCACATCAGGGGCAATTTTTACCATTATACTAAATTCTGATAAGATTCATGCCAATACAATGTGGGGTAGGGTGTCAGTTGCAATATGATGATACCAATTAAGCTTCAAAAAAAAAAAAAAAAAATAGTATCACACCCCTGAAGCATCGACCTGACAGAAGTGGCAGAACCTGGAGAGGATGAGGCTTCGTCATTGTCAGAGCCGGGCTGAGTAAAGAAGTCATCATTAGCATTGCCAAGAGAGACAATGCCGATTGGAGAAGAGGAATGGGAAATAGAAGGTGAGGGACGAGCAAGTTGAGATTGATGGATTTCTTTTAGAACCTTTTCAATAACCTGGTCGATATAAGAGGGGTCTTTACAAAGAATATCAGCTTTAAGCTGATCAACCAAAGAAGGAAAGAAAGGAATAGGAAGGGGAGTGAGAGGAACGTCCTTTGAGGTACGAGGGATGGAGTGAGAAAAAATAAAAGGATGACCACCAGGGCCTTTAGGAGGAGAATGCTGAGTGCGAAGAGAAGAGACAGAGGCAGGGCCTTTTCCTTTTGAGGAAGAGGACTAAGGAGAAGAGGCTTTTTGAGCTCTTTTAGAAATTTATTTTTGAAGGGAAGAGAGAAGGATGACCTTTGAGGTCTCGACGAAGTCAATGTTATATTTGTCCCACCATTTCTGATAGACTTGTCGCGCGAGGCAAGGAGGAATGGCAACAGAATCTATTTCATACTCCCATTTGATAATCCAAGGAAGATTATGGGAGGCGAACATATAGGTGGTGACCAAGGGCTTTGCTACGAAGCTTAGTTTAGCTTGGTAGTGAGTGTGGAGCGAAACCAAAGGAGGAGGAAGAATAGTCTCGGTTGCTCAAAAAATATCCCACCAATTATGGAACCATGAGGAAAGGCAGAGGCAACGGTAGAAGCAAAGGAGATGAACCAAAAGTGCTTTAATTTTGAGTTTTGATAGGAAAGCACTTACTCCCAAGCTCGGACATAATCAAAATAATTGTACCAATGGTCTTCAAGACCTTGGTATGCCTTGTCATTTAGCCATTTAGGCTTGTGGAGATATATCATCTTTCTTTCCCATTCTTGAACACTTATGATCTTTAAGATCTGCATCTTTGAGAATGCAAGTTCATCAGAACTTTTGTTACTCAGGTGATGAGTAAACATTATACTTCCAGATTCTTTTAGAATCTGTTCATAGTAGGTTCTGTGATGGGCTGGTGCCATAGGGATCATGTTTTGTCCCTTGGGTAAATATTTTAGAAGAATGTCTCAAATGTCCAATTGAATGTCAAGAGGTTCGAGAAGGAAAACTTGTAGAAGATATTTCTTCAAATAAGGAGTGGATTTTACCACTGAGTTATCGAGCAAAATTGTTTGTGATGACTTTGAGTCATTGTCTTCGACCACAATTTTCCTTTTAGAGTGGCCGGATGAGCTAGCATTATGTTTTTGAGACATCTGGAATTCCCTGTAGGAATTCACGAGATAAATAGTCAGGAAGTGAATTATCAGTGCCTGTGATGTATTCAATTTCAAATTCAAAAACTAAAAGAATAGCTTGCCATCTCGCAAAGATTTGTTTGGAGGCTAAATTCTTGACATCCTTTTGAAGAATGAATTTAGCTGAGCGACAGTCTATTCGTAATAGAAATCTCTGATTTATAAAATCAGATTAAAATTTATTTACACAGTTAACAATGTAAAACATTTCTTTTTTTATTGTAGAATACTTTACCTGGGTATCATTACATTGTCCTGAGTGAAACATGACAAGTTCTTCTTTAGAACCATTTACCTGTTTAAGGATTCTTCCATATCCTTTGTTAGAGGCGTCTGTTTCTACAATCTTTTTAAGATTGGGATTTGCTATTGAGAGGCATGGTAGGGTTTTGACCCTTTCTTTGATTCTGCGGACTACTGCAGTATGTGCTTCAGTCCAATCTGGTGGGGTTTTCTTTAGTCTAGCGGTCAACAGTGTTTTGTCTTCTGCTAGATTTTGGTAATAATCTGAAATATAATTCAGACACCCCAAAAATCTTTGTAACAGAGTTTTATCTGTTATTTTGTCGGGAAAATTTTCTCCGAATTTTATCACTCTGTTGATTGGAGTGATTTTTCCTTGGAATATTTGATGTCCAAGAAATTGGATTGTGGTCTGGAAAAGCTTTATTTTTCTTTTAGAAATAACCAAACCATTTTGTTTTACTATTTTGAAAAAGATATGAAGATGTTTAAAATGCTGATCAACATTTTTGGAAAAGATTAAAACATCATCGATATAAATAATAGTAAAAGTGGAAGAGGAATTGAATATTTCATTCATAATTTTTTAAAATTCAGAAGGGGCATTTTTAAGCCTAAAAGGCAGGACATTCCATTCGTATTGTCCGAAACGAATGGCGAAGACAATTTTATACCTATCCTCTTCTTTAATCTGGATTTGCCAGAATCCTAATTTCATATCAAACTTTGAGAAGACAGTGGTCTGGTAGAGTCTATTTAATAGATCTTTTTTGTTTGGTATTGAATACCTTATCCTTTTTAGGACTTGATTTAAAGACATGTAATTTATTACAAGCCTGGGAACTCCGCGTTCTAATTCTGTAACATTTTTTACATAAAAGGCAGCACAACTCTATGGAGAAGAACTTTTTCAGATTAACTTCTTTTTTAGAAGTTCTTGGATTTCTTTAAAGCAAGTTTAGGTTAACCTATCGTTCATTTGGATAGGTCTGGCTTTGGTAGGTATATCATTTTCATTGAATTTGTCGATGTAGGGAAGAGATATCTGGTGTTTTTTCCTGTGCCAAAAGACTGTAGGGATTTCTGAGCAAACTTCTTGCTCCAGCTGAACTTGAAGATTTTTTATCTTCTTTTAGGTGAAGGCAGATTTTATCTGCTGTTCTGTTCTTTTATAAGAGAGATCTTCTCTTATATGATTTATGAATTTTTCTTTTAACTCTAAGTCATGTTCCAATGTTTCTATGAGGGACATTTTGGGTTTAGAGCAAAAGAGAAAGTTGACATTTTTACCTTTTAAGGTTGTGAAAATTCCCTGGTTATCAACAGAGAAGGGTTTTATCTATTGAAGGAATGGAGTACCAAGGATTAGATCTTGTTTAAGATCTTTTATCAAGACAAACGTTGTATTTATACAAGTTCCCTGATTACAGATGTGGACATGAGGTAATTTATACCGAACATCCAATCTACGGGAATTTGCCGTAGAGATTCTTTGGGAGGTTGGAACAAAGTATTTTGTTGGTATCAGACCTTCTCTGATATAATTTATGTCTGCTCCAGAGTCTATGAGACTCATGAGTTGTAACTCAAATTCGCCCCTAATTTTTAGGGAGAATTTAGAATATCATTTTTGGGATTCTTCTTTAATGAGTTGTTCTAAAGATTTTTCTTCAGAGGGTTCTCCCATCTCAAGGATTGGGTTGAAAGTTTCTCCTCTCAGGAGATGGTTAAATTCCTGTTATAACTCTTCTTCACTCTCCAAGTGAGTTGTTTTGATTTGAGCGTTGTAGAGTTCTAACAGGTTAAGCCTACAGTGAAACGTTCCTTCCAAAAGTCGTTGTTACAGGAATCAAGTTGGAAGACCTTTGAGAGGAAAACGTCTTTGTACCATTTGAACTCTGTCAGTGTTTTATACCGAAGGTTCTAGAGTTGCTCCCTAATTCCCAGTTGTCCATCAAGGCCTCAACCAATAAATTGATCGTAGATATTGATGACAAGAGCGTAGATGCCATTAGGGATAGTCTGTCCCTGGGCATTTAGAATGGGCTCTCCGCTCTGGGTATTTATCTAAACAAAAGTGATGATGGCTTGTCTTTGTTCTTCTGTCAGATAATAATCCCACTAGCCTTTAAGTTGTCCGAAAAAGGAGGCTACGATCAAGTATACAGTGGTTCCTTCGTTATTGCCTCGTATTTTACAGGCATTAGCATAGGCCAAAATGTTATGACCTAGAGTCGCTATCTGGTATTCAGATAGGTTATCAAGATTCCACTCATATAGAGTTGATCTGGAGAATTGCTAAGAATTTTGCCGAGTGTCTTCTTCATTAAGAAGGTCTACTGGTGTAGGGCGATGGTAATATGTGCGGTGAGGTTCTAGTTTAACTAGACTGTTAAGGTGGTTCTGAGAAGGCTCTTCTGAAAGGGATGCAGTTTCTGTAGAAGAGGAAGAGACTTCAATATTGTGAAGAGATCTATCAAATCTAGAGGAAGTGGCTTTGCTCTTGCCTTTTTCAACGGTGTCTTTAAGACTGAGAGAGTTAAGGCGAGAAGCCAGTTGGGCTGCAAACTCATCAGAGATCTTGATGGGTTTATTTGAGAGGTGAACGTTTAGAGGGATGTAGCTAGGCATCACCGTAGGTTTATCTGAAGGCGGCTTAGCTAAAGGATTTTGTTTCGTGATGACCACCGATTCGATGGAATTTATCACTGGTTCGACCGCATTTAGAATAGTTTCTATTCTTTCGGTTTGATTAGTGATTGTTTTGAGAATCAAATTGGAGTAATTTTGTTGCTCCTATACTTAGGAAATGTCTTCTATGGTTGCATAGGTGACTTCCTTTTTGTTTTTAGTGGGAACTATGAGTATGGCTGAAATATTTTTCTTGCCATAAATTAAGGGTTCCAAGGGTGGATGGTTTGATTCTACTACTTTAGTAGCAGTGTTCCATTTTATGGAAATTTTTTCAGAGGCATTTACCTCATTTTTCTTGAGATATGAGAGGTAGGATTTAAACCATAAGAAAAAGGGAATATCCCTTTGCTGTTTATCCATTTGGTGATACCAGATTTGTCTAAACTGTAGACATTGTTCATCTGAGTATCAGGAGAAGAATTTTTTCTCAGGATTTTGTTGTTTTTAGAATAGAAATCTAATATGAGAATTTCTTTATTTGGGATGAAGGTTTCTTCATTAATCACATTCTCCATCACCACCTAACTTGGAAAGGGTATTTAGGCAAAAGGTGGCATAGTCGAGTCCAGATTCTTTGGATCGGCTAATCCCTATTGACTTCAAAGGGATTTCTCCTATTGAATGCCTAGAGATTGGGGAATTAGGCTTTTGTGCTGTGTGATAAGAAGATGGGGGCTGCTCAGATCCAGAGCTGAAGGGTCTTGATCGATCTATAGAGTTTATTCTAATAGATCTAGAGGAGTTAAAAAAATTTATTTCTAGATCTCTTTCAGGAGTTTGGACAATCTGTTCTAATTGAAAACGAGATTTATTTTGATGAGATTGAGTTTCATCCTTAATGATCCAAACATCAGGAAGTTTTACTTCGTTCCATTTGAGAGTCTTTGGAACATAAATGTTATGTTGTGGATTTAGCTGAAACAGTGTTGTTTCCTCTTCAGATTTAAGCATAATGGAGTTGGGAAACAAAGTGTTCATTACTTTATAATGAACTCTGTAGATTACAGCTAAATAATGGGATCCAGACTTCATATCAAACCCTTGAGTATAGATGCTCAGGGTTATGGCTTCATGGACATTTGAGTCCTGTAACCTAATTGTGAGATTGGGTCCACAGTTAAAGTATGCTGGTCCTTGGTGGAGGCTGGTCTCTATTAGACCAAAGAGTTGGTCTGCAGGTTGATTATGCCTAGCATCTCGTACTGAGATGATGACAACAACATTTAGTCCTGTCCTGACAAGGGGTTTAACCTCGACCTGGATCAGTCCTACATGAAGGTAGGAATATTTCTTTGAGTGTTCGATTAGAACCTCAGGAGACAAAATCTGAATGTGAGAGCTCTGGTTTGAGATCGATAGAGTTTTTTCTACCGTTTTTATGTGGTAGTCAGTTTTTAACTGAAAACTATCTTGTTGATACACTCTTTTAGAGGGTATCTTGGAAATGTTCCAGTTTAAGAGTTGTTGTTCTAGTTACGGAAAATTAATCTCACTACTATTAATAACAAAAGAAGAACTAGAAGTAGAAGCACAAGAATTAGACAAAGATCTGAATAAATTTTCCATTTGAACAGTACTTTAAGTTATAATGCTTTAAACAAAGTCGTATGAGGCGGCAATCTTATCAGAGAGGGCAATCTCCTGTCCGATTTACAATGGCACTAAGCGACCTAGGCACCCTTTCACAGCGGGTATAAACGGTCTGGGATGGCCGAATACGAGACTTGAAGCTATTTCTTTGAATAAAGGTTTTTCTCAAACTACTGTGTATAAAACACTATTGGCTTTGATACTATTCTAGCAGAATCTTACTAAATTGCTAACTTATTACAAAGTAATTACAGTTGAGGAAAAGAAAGCACAAATTAAAAAAAAAAACTTACAATCAGAGACTAGGAAGAAGAAGGCGAAAGCAGTCCAAAAGCACACTCAAACTTACTAAACACTCAAAAGAAAGCAAAGCAAAAGAAAGCTCTAATTTTTTTTCTTGTTTTTACAATGAAGGGGGAGCCTCTATTTATAGATCTGGAAATGTGGAATTGAAGCTCTTTGAAGTCTACGAATTCAAACTTGTTTGAAGTCCAGAAGAGTCTAGAAAGATTCTTTCTACTATTTGAGCACCAGGATCTTTTACTGTTCTCCTTTTATTGTGGACTTTTGTCTTGTCGGGAGGCTACTGTAGTGTCAGTGGAGCTACTATTCATATACTGTAGCAGATTCCTTTTAGGAGAACTGTAGCAGTAACTTCTTGAAACTTCTTTGTAACCTGTAGTTTTACCCGAAGTTTGGCGTTGTGTCTTAGATGAGGTGGAATCGATCAAGCCAGAGAATATATAGCTTTAAGCTGCTAAAAACCTTCAGACTTTTAGTCTAGAGAATATGAAACGAGTTCCTTTAAGGAATCATTGTCGTTTAAGAGAACTGTAGCAGTAACTTCTTGAAACTTCTTTGTAACCTGTAGTTTTACCCGAAGTTTGGCGTCGTGTCCTGGATGAGGTGGAGTCTATCAAGCCAAAGAGTATATATAGCTTTAACCTGCTAAAAACCTTCAGACTTTTAGTCTAGAGAATATGAAATGAGTTCCTTTAATCATTTTGGTTTGCCTTGGTAATTGAGTGTAGGACTGCAAATTATCAACAAAAAAAAAATGTATTCACCCATATCCGATCTGGAATAAGCAAATCCGAATCAATACATACCCAACCTCCTTTATATATATATATGGGACCTAAATGTTGAGGTGTTTTGAGCATCTAGTATAATAGTTGTTGCAGTACTCTTCAAAAAAAATATAAGATGTCAAGATTCTAGGGTTTTTTTTTTCATTTTCTCTCCTATGCTCGGAGAATATGCTAATTATCCTAAGTTTGTTACACCGATAGCATTCCGAAGTTGATTGTAGTGACCTCTACTTCTGTTATGATCATGCCTGTCATGTGGGTCCTGTACTATAATATAGAAGATTGCAAGCCTGAATGGTTTTACAAGAAAAGGTGAATTATAAATCAGTCTGAAGACTCAGGATTTCTATAATCATTAAAATAGGGTTACGTGCAATGATTATCTACAACATGACATGTGGATAAAAATTTAATCAAATTTAGACAGATGTTTTAAATTTCTTACATATACGTTGCGCTAGCTGTAGACAATCCTTACACGTATTTCAATAATTGTAGAGGATCCAGAGTCTGGCTAGAGACTAGCTTGGTAGGTGTACAATACAAATCGTGGAGGAGGGAATCTATTGGGAAAGTGTCTTGAAATCAATTCAAATGCAGCCTGTTTGTGCAATCCAGAGATAGACCCGATATGATATATTTTTGGACCAGAATCTTGACTTGTGTTCAGATCTACAACCCAAACCTTTTTTTTTGTGCTTTATTTGTTTGACCCACAATGTGATGTAGGGTTTCTTGGGATGCATGTCTTTTTTTTAAGGGCTATTTTATGGATTTTGTAGAGTATGGGAGACTACATTGAAGCAAGACGATTTTGTGGATAGTTATTTGGGGTTTTTCCTTACAGTTTCGCCTTTGGGTTTTGGAAACTTGTCTTTGTAATTTTTTGTTCTCCATTTTAGTAGATGTTCTTGATCATTTTTGCCTGTGGATGTAGACAATCTTTCCGAAACACATTAAAATTTGTGTTGTGTGATTGTTCTTTGCTGTTTGCTTTCTAATTTTATTTTTGTTGTACAGAAGCCTAGATTTGGAGTCGTATGCAACAAAAATAAAAGAAATAAAATAGCAAAAACAAAAATCACACAAACAACAAGAGATGATTTACATGCTGGGTCTTGAAGCCTACTTCCATGGGCAAAAATAACAAGAGATATTTAACTATGAATGAAAAACAAAGATTATAGTGAATAGTGCACGCACACAAAACCCAAAATATAAACCCTCACAAAATCCTTTTCTTTGCAGTTCGGGTTAGAGTCCAATCAGGTCAAGAATATAGGTAAAAAATAATTCAATCGGGCTAGATCTCAAGTTGAATTCAAGGCGCTTTCCCAATAAATATCCACTTTGGCTTGAATTCTACCAAGCTCCATAATAGAAGAAAAAAAATCTCCTCTCATCTTTTCTACACAACCCCAAAGGGTAACTCTCAAATACTGTAAATACCAATCAAGTCCAAGCATTATTTGAACTTGAAAACCGTAAATGACTTGGTCATCATATCTGCTGGATTATCTGTCATACCAATCTTCATAACAACAATCTGGCATTGTGAGATAATCTCACGAATGAAGTGATATCTAACATCAATGTATTTGGTTCTCTCATGATATATCTGAATTTTTGTTAAATGTATAGCACTTTGACTGTTATAATGTACAACAACCAAACCCTATTTGAAGCTCAGCTTATAAAGGAAGCCTCTCAACCAAATACTCTCCTTTATTGCCTCAGTAACTACCATGTACTCTATTTCAATAGTAGACAAAGTAGTTGTAGCTTGTAGTGTTGCTTTTCAACTAACTATACAACTAGAGAGAGTGAAAATATAACATGTCAGAGATCTCCTCTTGTTATGATCATTTGTATATCAGAGTTTACAAATCCAATTGCACAGCCATTGAGTCCACCTAATTTATCAAACACCAAATCTACAATTGTAGTATCCTTCAAATACCAAAGTATTAATTTCATTGCCTACCAATGTGCTTTTCCTGGATGTTCCATATATTTACTCACAACACTAACAATATGAAATGCTAGGATGAGTACAAATTATACCATGCATGAGGGTTGTAACTATACTAGCATATGAAACCTAAGACATGTACTTCTTCTCCTCCTCGATCTGTGGTGATAAGTTTAATAAAAATTTAAAATGATTTGCAAGTGGAGTACTCACAGGTTTAGAATCCTGCATACCAAAGCATTCAAGTACTTTCACAAAGTAATTTTTCTGTGACAAATACAACTTTCTTGTTTTTTTATCACTACAAATATCTATGTCCAAAGACTCATTTGTTGCCCCAAAATCTTTCATCTCAAACTCACCACTAAGTTGATCCTTTAACCTGTTGATTTCAAACATGTCATTGACAACAATATGCATGTCCTCAATATAAATTAAAAAATACACAAAATAATCATATCGGAGCTGTCTAAAATAAACATAACTATCATACTGACTACAAGAAAAGTCATGCTCAAGCATGAAAGTGTTAAACCACTTATACCATTGTTTAGGAGATTATTTACCTAAGACGACAAACTCCTTTGGTTGATGCATGTAAATCTACTCTTCAAGCTCACCTTGCAGGAAAGTCGTCGTAACATCATGTTGCTCTAGCTCTAAATCAAGCATAACAACCATAAAAATCATGTGTATAGAACTATGTTTCACAACTGGTGAGACTACTTCATTGAAGTCCACACTTTTTTTTAACTATAACCCTTTGTAACCAAGCATGCCTTATACTTTACATCTTCAACACCTAGAGTTCTTAATTTCCTCTTGTAAACTCATTTGTAGCTAGCAATCCTCTTTTTTATAGGCGGTTTTACTAGCTCCCAAGTTTGATTCTTGTGGAGAGACTCAATCTCCTCATTCATAGCAATTATCCACTACGTAGACT